>VKKT01001531.1:38653-51432 GCA_008038995.1 Haliotis laevigata | reverse complement strand
GACCACTCGATCCCTTTAGTCGTCTCTTACGACAAGCACGGGTTACTGAAGGTACATTCTAACCCGGACCTTCACGGGTCTCGTTCATAAGTACATTAAATAGATGTTGGAATACTGCTGGTTGAAGAAACCAATCTGGAAAGACATGAATACTACAAAACAAATATTGCAACCATGAACGGAGCCTTTTCGAAAACTAAGAAGAATTTAAGTAAACTTTAAATTAGACATTTTGGTAAAGAACAATAAAGATGGTTCAGGTTTGTGATTTCATTGCCAAAAGATAACACACCCATTTACCACAGACAAAATGTTAAATATCATTCATGAACAACATCGTACATGTTCGTTAATGCTGAGGATGACTTAGAGTTTACTCATGATAACTTTAAAACGTGTAGTGATATTGCAAGGGTATATTTTTCAGACACTCTGAAACCATCTAACCCTTTGACTGCTTGTAAATATCGACCCGATAGCCGAATATATTTGTCCGCTTTTGAAAATATCGCTGTGCGTTGGTCTCAGATAGCGTTGAACAGTGTAATAGGTTCTGCTTCCAGTACCATCAGAATGCCGGTCTCCATTTAGACTGCGGACAGTTTTTAGCGTTAATGGATCTGTATTTACGTAATTATGCAAACAATGAACAAGTGAAAAAAAAATATCAGTCTATTCTATTTCTTTAACTGGAATTAGGTTGTTAACACATATTATATTTATATTGCAAATGGTACATTTGGTATCTCATGTGTTAGCTTGCATGATTTCTTTTCGAATAATGAGTGAGTGAGTGACTTTAGTTTACGCCGCACTCAACAATATTCCAGCTATATACCGGTGGTCTGTAAATAATTGAGTCTGGACCAGACAACCAAGTGATCAACAGTATGAGCATCGATCTACGCAACTGGGACTTTTCGAACTTGATTTGACTAGTGGAGCGTGGTGGTGTGTGGTCCTGTAGGGCTCATGTCACACATCAGTTGCAGTTAAGCTACATTGGGCGCGAAGAGTCTTTGGATGGGTGACCGTGTGTGACAGTTGGACTCCTAAGAGTTTTCAGTCCTACCCCTCAACGAAGCACGTGTGATACATTTGGTCTCACCTTAGACAAGTGAGATTGTTCAAAATTGCCTCTGTTCACCCAGCAGCAAATGGGTACCCGGTGGAATAGGTCCTGAGACTATTAACCGTCTTGCGCCTCACGAGCAGCTTGGGTTATCCATTCTATCCATTGTACCCGCTGAGAGTCACTAGGATTTTGCTGCCATTCTCTTGGACCAGCTTAAGGCTCCTGACTGTCATCCTCAAATGTTGTGCTTTTGGGTGTGGGAGTATGGGTTGTCGGCGGCAGCCACGACACTGCTTCTCAGGTGCATATGCCTCACTTATAGAAAATTGGGGGCGATTCGCTAGTCTGGTGGATTCGATTCCTCACATGGGTACAAAGTGTGAAGCCCTGTTCTCGTGACCCTCTGCCGTGATATTGCTGAAATATTGCTAAAAGCGGCGTAAAACCATACTCACTCACGAAAGAAAACTGCAGGTTAAAATGGGTTCACATTGCAGCAATTGGTCAAATATTATCCAAAGGTACATCAAGGGTCATGCTGGGACCCTTGTTTTTAACGTGTTAATAAATTATGTCTTGTCTGGGTAAGCCTTTTTCTTTCCATTGATATCTTGCTGATAACAGATTTGATACTAGTACTCGAATATACTCACAAAGTATCTTGTACCTTGTATCTCGAATCACACAAGTCAGTATATATTCGGTGATCTCCCGTCACGGGACCTAATGTGTTCAAATAAGATTCATATGTAGGGATATTCCGAAGACACATGGTCACTCCGGATGTATGGATCGACTGGTTTCGTAATATTAAAATCATTATTAAGAACTAGTGAGTACAATTACATACTCGTTTTTTATAATGAAACGACATTGCGAAAAATAGGTAGGTAAACATTACGTTAGATTTAACGACTCAAAGTGTGATATTATCAGTTCAGCTTTCGACTCCGCTGAGTGAACATGTGTGGGTTTTAATTATTTGAAAAAAGAAACATTTCACCGTTTAAACGCTATGCATGTTTTCACTGTGTTTTATATCATGCATTATGCATGTTTAGTGTTATCATTGGAACCCTGCTGCGGGATTCTACAGACAAAGACAATTTAGGTATAATTGATTGAACAGATCAACTGAGGGGCAAAAAGTAACTATACCGTGTTTGTATGATTCTTTCTTAATTGAAAGAACTGTTCTTAAAGTTGATTTAACCATCAGTCATTCCTGCAATAGTTGTACAAAGTAGTCTGAGTCCAGGTAGGTTTGTATAAAGAACTGGGTTCAATGAACACACTAAAACAGAACCATATGAACCCTGAAATGTTTTAATAGTGAACTTCTGCAACAAAAACAGCTTGGTTTATTTTGACAGGAAAGTGGTCGAGAATATTTAGCAGCAGCTGTGGGTTACCCACATTTTGCTTAAAAGCAGCTACATTAACTTAACTCGCTTAAAAACATAAAACTTTCTTACCAATATTGGTAAAAGAAAATTTCAGCGTTTGTAAGAAAATAAAATGTTCCATTGGACTAATGTTGACAACGATCAAAATACTGCTGCTTTCTGTAGATGCAAATATGTGACACAAAACTGATTACCAAATGAGAAGAGAAATATTCTGTTAGATCTTTTGGATCCTTTGGTAGGGGAAGCCTTACATCCACAAGTTGTTGCAGAATCAGAGATCAGTGATAATATACGGGGAAACAATGTGAAATCTCGTCGTTTAACTGAACACCTAGTACGTAGTCACAAATGTATCGAGTTATATCTAGTGCCAGACAGATTCAGTAGAGATGACAATGTTTCATCGTACTCCAAGCGCTTGATAAACCTTTCAGACACGGCGATCGCACGTTAGAATGGTTCAATTCAGATACTGAATGAATACCCATAACAAATATGCATTTTGAAGATTTTCAACAATGTTTGTTGAAAACATGTTGCCAACATAATCTGTTCACACGTACATTCCGTATGCTTTAAAAGGGTAGCGCATGTGAAACAAAATAATCAACATGAGTCTTCATTCTGAAAAAATCAAACATCCGGATCCTAGGATCTGGGGCACCACGGTAACACCTTGACATGGGATACGGCTGGTTCTCCGGTAACCCTAGCAACGGGTTCCACCACTTCACACCCACACCGTATCCGGGTATGTAAATGAAACGGATCTTTAATAACAGACTGAATCAATTCATTCCACCTCATTAACACAATAAGGTAGATAGGACCGGTAAATGTTTAATGATAAGTGTTTTACATCCTCATATGTCACTAAAGGAAACGGGTGTATTTACGACCATTGGTGTTCAAGTTTACGGGCGTTTGAACGGAACATTCTGTGTATCACGTGGAAAGGTATCTTATTTCATCTTGTATTTTGTCTGTGTTACTGTCGATTTCTCAACTGCAGCTGTAACAACGCCGCGTGACGACAACGACATCATTGATTTCACCGTACTTTGTCAGTACAAGGCAGAGGGCTAACACATAACTACAATCTACGTCAATTTACGAAATCATCAAGACTATGTTTATCAGGTTATAATAAATGTTCGTCCTTTGACATGTATCGTTGTTCGATGTTGCGCCAATACTCTCATGAAAAGAAGGATTCGGGATTTCTGGGAAAATACAAAGTACTTGGTGTACATCAAGTTGATCCATGTTTGAGTCAAGTCAACCAGTGCTAAAGTGACTATCAATTATGTTAGTGTCAATGTTGAACCGACGGTCGTCATCATCAAAGGGTTGTCCTCAGTATCGCTCGTTGTTGTCATGTTTTGTTCTTTTGGAAACATGCTAGATCAATATTTATAGACTAAGGCGTGTTCAATGTAAGGCTGCATGAGTTATTTAAAGTTCACGGTTCACAGCTGTATGGCAAAACATGTACCAAAACAACAATTCCAAGGGAACATTGAAATAATGATTATTCGAGTTTTGGTTTTAATGTAAATACGTTCATTAAACTAAAACGATCCCTTTTGTCATAACAGTTTTACCCAATGACATCATTACTACCCCGTGAAGATCAGGGTTAGGTTGGTCTTCAGTAACCCATGCTTGTCTAGGAGGCGACTAACGGGATCGGGTGGTCAGGCTCGTTGACTGGGTTGATGCATGGTGACGTATCTTACTTCTGCTGACAGATGATCACGATGTCAAGCACTGGACTGTCAGACTCGACTATCTACAGACCGTGGTTATGACAGGGGGTCATGGTGATTTTTTATGGAGAAGCATGTACAGTGTAAATGACACCTCAAATCAATCAATCAATCAATCAATCAATCAATCAATCAATCAATCATCACCTAGCCATAAATTATGAAAGGTCCCTCAGTGCGGCGTAAACAACATTCAAACATCACCTGGAACACGCAGAGGCCTGTAGTGTGGGGTGTTAAACTACCAATACTGTGTTCTTTGTTACCAATACAAACAGCATGCAAGCAGTTAATTGTGTTTCATGATGTGTTTGCATCCTAAACGGAATACACCTATGATGTGTTGCACCTGAACACGTCTCAGGTAAAAAAGAATATGTAATGAACTGTTGTCTCACATCGCCACATCAACACGTCTCAATCTGTTTCTATGTTTACGACTACTTCTAATATCATCGTAGTATTTTTGTGTTTTTAACGTATGGCTAAATTTCAGCATCAACGCCAATGGCTGAAGGGGTGGTGTAAATCCAGCTAGGGTCCATGCAGGTAGCAAAAGTAATGTAAGTCCCCATGGGCCTTAGTATGGTGATCTACCTTCGGTTGATGGCGATCTATAGCCCGTATTGTATATTGTATTGTCTTCTTTAATTGGAATATTTTAACTTTGCGCTAGTTTTATATTTATAACTGTGATTCTCTAGTCTTTTTACTGTCCATCGTCGACAGGTCTTAATCTTCAAAATGTTTCTACTTTTTATTGTATTGCTTGTTTTCGCCACGATATGGCTGCAATATTGCCGATGTGACGTTAAATATTAACTCACTCACTCTAATATCATTTGTATCTTAATGATCTGAAAGTGTAGAACTTGAACATGTAACGGTTTAAATATAGTGCATTATATATATGCGGTGTACGTTTATTGGGGACACAAAAATCGTTTATTCTCTGATTGTTGTTTTGATTTAAATATTTAACTAGTATGAATTTGCCGGCTTGTCAACATCATGTACATACTAGATTGATTTCATGGAAGTTGCAAAAGTGTCAAATCTTCATCACAGCAAGTTTTCCATCACATTCGGATCATACGGTGAAATTTAAACAAATACGGATTGTTTAAAACGGATTAAACTACGTACAACTCTTTCACTCACGAACAACTACAGTCCACGGTCACCACTCAAAGTTCATAGCGATTTGGTCAAAGGGAGGCAACTCTTCATCAACGCGCCTGTCTATACTTGGCTCTGTCTCCAGACGTATAAATGCATGCGAAACCATACATTCTCTCATCGCTAATAAAACAAAGAGACTACAGTCCAGCCATGTTAATCTAGACTTAGTCGGCCTAGACTTTAGAGCCGATATTAGCTCTGTTGTTTTCTTATAAGGTTACTGGTAGATTATCATGAAGAAAGCTCACATTGTCGTGGTTCAGGTTATATACTGAAGTAGACCTATGTAGATTTTATAAACAGCTTAACTTGAGAAATAAAAGTCTGGTTGTAAGGATTGTTTTCACCAATATTAATGTCAGTAATTAAGAAGATGACAAAAATACCGTGGACGAAGTTGTTTCCTTGGGTACTATCCACTGAGGCCAGCTCTAGACACAAATTGATACGTGCAAATAATAATTGTCCTTTTTTGATACACCGAGGATTAATGTTATTGCCTGAAAGGTGTTTACCTGGAGAGTTTGTCAGTTGTGAGGTTAAGACGCAAATAATATCATAAAATATAATATACAAATACACGTGTCATACTACGTGGTGTGTTGAGAACACATCATATTTGATAATTTGTAAGTCATGTTGTTTTGTTTTTACTGTTTTGCTTTTTAAAAAGAATTGAAAATATATTATTTTCATTTTGGCTGTACATCTCGCGAATGGATTGTAGGATCATTTTAAGTTAAAGGGAGGTAACTCTTTGTGCAAAAACATTTGAAGCTCTCGTAAAGCACCCATTCGTTTACTATTTTGTTTTGTTCAATGGTATTTTTAAATTCAATTTTTTTAATTTCTACAATGAGCAGATTCATATAATATTTACATTATTTCTATGCATTTGTGGCGGTTATTTTACTTTATTTTCATCTACTTTTGGCTGGAAGCTGAATTTGTGGACAATGATGTCAATTTCGGAATCACAGATTTTGATAATGTACAACTTCCGGATGTGTATTGTAATCAATCATCACATCAAGCAAATATTCGTCGGACTAGAAGGGTTTGTTTGTTGTTTAACGTCACACTCAGCAATACTCCAGCTGTATGGCGACGGTCTGTACAATACATCGGGTCTGGACCAGACAGCATGAACAACGCTCTACACAAGTGTGCCAACCAAGGAAGCGAGTCTCACCACCAGATCCCGTTAGTCGCCGAGCATGGATTGCTGAAGATCAATTCTAACCGAGATCTTCACACGCGGGATAGAAATATGATTCGGTATTTCGTATACTCAACATTTAAAAACTAATCCACCTTATTGTGACAGTGCAATATATTTCCTTACGTTGAACCGTGAAGCGACTGTCACCGAAACAACGACAGACAACAGGCAGGGCTCACACAACCATCGACAGACTACACACAGGGCACACACAACCATCGACAGCCAACACAACAATGATGAAATCCAATACATGCAGTACACTCTCCATTGTCAATATTGATAAAGCAATACTTCATGATTGTGCACAGCGGGTTTATGACAGAAAAGAATCGATAATGAAATACAAACATGTTCAACATGTCCACAACCTAGATTGTGTTTGCTGTCAAATGAAATGTTCAGATTGTTACCGTGCATTCTATACGTAAGAAGGGCGGTGTGGGGTATCCTAGTGGTTAAAGCGTTGACTTGTTACGCCGATGACACACGTTCGATTCCCAACATGGATACAATGTGTGAAGCCCCTTTCTGGTGTCCCTCGCCGTGATGTTGCCGTGACCCATGAACATCCGGGTTAGAATTCATCTTCAGCAATCCATGCTTCTCGTAAGAGGCGACGAACGGGATCAGGTGGTCAGGCTCGCTGACTTGGTTGACATGTGTCATCGTGTTTTATAGGATTGCGAATGTCGTAGCGCTACGAACGTTTTGTGGACCGGGGCCCTGATCATGCCAACAGCAAATATGGGTCTATACTTTCTTCTAGTTGTCGTTTTATTAATATCTGACTCGGATATAAAAAGTGTTCTTCTCTGTTGATCATACATCCAACTACAACCAAAAACGAGTAGGCCATTGTGACCATACGATACACATTAGGTAGCTTCTTACGAAGATGTGCTTGAGACCTGTGGAATGGCATGCTGTTGAAGAGATCTGTTAAGTAATTTTGTGGTTTGGGTTCTTCGACTCGTGTATATGCCAACAAAAGGCACAGAGGACGGATACCGCGGAAATAGGTTCACACATTGCAACCACGTAGGGAATCGAACCTAGGGCTTTGTATGGCATGATCAGCGACCGCTTTAACCACTCGGCTGCACCACGGGCCGCTTTCCTCAGAAACAACACATTCCACAATTAAATGTGTCAGTGAACTTAAAGTGGGATACTGACTGTAATAAAATTCTTGTCCTGTCTTCGGTGTACTTTAAGTCATGCAAACGAATATACTAATGTCAGTGAACTTCCAAAAGTGTGTTACAATGACCTTGACCTAATTCTAACCTTGTTTGCTCGTGGAACAGACGTTACACGAAAGACTTCCCCGCGTCCACATGCGTCAAACGGTTGAAAAAAATGATACTGATATTGCTCAATATTGGCATCGCTATACGTAAGCTGCTCTGTCAGCGACCTCCTAAATAGAGTATAATATGCAGTATATCGGGCGAAGTCCGCTGGTACCGTGTTCATCCCGTCAATGTAACAGTAGTAGCGGAGAGCGATTCGCGGGCTTTCGTTTGTCTTTTCTAACACGATGATCTTTGCTGAAAATGACCACAGAAATCTTGAAGCGAGATACATTTGGTACATATGTAACGGGGTTGGTGTATATAGCTTCCTGTATTCAGAATAGGAACTGGTTAAGCTATTCATTTCTTGTTGGGTTTGGGGGGATTGGTATTTTTGCCGCATCATGGTCGGAGTGTACACACATGTACTTGCTGGGGGCTAATTATTGTATTGTTTATATAACGTTATGAGTGAGTGAGTTCTAGTTTTACGCCGCTCTTAGCAATATTTCAGCAACGGGCGACACCAGAAATGGGCTTCACATATTGTACCCTTATCGGGATTCGAAACCGGGTCTTCGGCGTGACGAGCCAACCTTTCAAGGAGACCATAGCATGCTGAAATATGGACATATCTAAATAATGAACATTGTATCCATTTTATCGTATTAGTAAAGTTGAATGTTATTGATTGTAAGTACATATAAAATGACTCGATACCCACTTTCCAACTGCTACACTTATTATAGTGCAAGCGTCTGCAGCGTGGGCCCTCTTGGGTACATATATGCAAGATTCGAACCGGGAAACACAATGCATATCAAACTTGTCAGACCAAATAGCAACAAAGTTGTAATTGTTTAATGCAGATGTATGCAGCAACTGAAAATCACATTTGGACTTCGTTAATAATGTTTGGTAAATTGGCCACTAAAAATGAATTAAATTCTGGGTATTAGATGATGAAACGTGAGAACGTTCGAATCTTATCCCTTGTGTTTGGAGATTGACTTGAACAAAAAATACATCTTTTTACATTTCGAGTGAAAGTTTATTGTGGGTTTTTAAAAATGCATCAGTATATTATTATTTTATTACTTTGCTCCTAATTCTATTCAAATTTTAAAAATCTTAAAAAGACTCGTACTGTTGTCCTATCGCCGAACATAGCAAGTACACGCAACTGAAAACCGCTCCACTGCCCAAGTCAAACAGTTCCGTTGTGGATGACGTCGCAGCACCGTTCTGGGGACGTACACCGGACTGCAGACGCCGCTCTATGATGAGACGATAAAAACGTTTAGGATACAGACATTACCTATATCGTTTCTGCAATCCGTGGGGAATATCTACCGAAACTATTTGAACTAAGTGATCAAATTCACCAAGTGAATTTTTTCAAAGCTTTTTGGGTGGTTTTCACCAAGGATTTTAATCGTCACTTAGTCTGACGATTTCAGCGTAGATTCAGGATTATTGATAAACTGCATGCTGACTGCCAGGTATATATGAAGTAATATCATATGTAAAAACTAATATTTTAAGGCAAAATATAGAATGGGTAAGCGAGAAAATTTGGTTTAACGCTATTTCATGCACATGATATATCCCTAATAAATCATATACATATTATAACAATACCAACAGCTACAACAAGGTGTCATGTTACATTCTGATCTGTGATAAGGTACACAAGGAAATAAAGAAATTCATTCATTCATTCATTCATTCTACTCAGCTGTTGTTGCCATGTAAATCTATGTTACTCATTTGTAAGGTAAACATCTACTCAGCTGTTGTTGCCATGTAAATCTATGTTACTCATTTGTCAGGTAAACATCTACTCAGGTGTTGTTGCTGAGAATATCCATGTTACTCATTTGTAAGGTAAACATCTACTCAGCTGTTGTTGCCATGTAAATCTATGTTACTCATTTGTAAGGTAAACATCTATTCAGGTGTTGTTGCCGTGTATATCTATGTTACTCATTTGTAAGGTAAACATCTACTCAGGTGTTGTTGCCGTGTAAATCTATGTTACTCATTTGTAAGGTAAACATCTACTCAGGTGTTGTTGCTGAGAATATCCATGTTACTCATTTGTAAGGTAAACATCTACTCAGCTGTTGTTGCCATGTAAATCTATGTTACTCATTTGTAAGGTAAACATCTACTCAGCTGTTGTTGCCATGTAAATCTATGTTACTCATTTAAACTGAGAATCCGTTTAAAGCAAGTTTTGTCAGTAGATTACCGTTTCCCTGCATTCACTACAACTACACATAGCTTCAACAACCAAGCGAGGTTCCCTGTCCCTGTCGTGGTTGATGCGGTAGTGCCAAGGGCAGACTCGACCCCCGGTATGACGTTGGCAGGATCTCTCCCCGGTCAGGTAGGCATAGTGGGGATGTCCCCTATGGATGGTGCTCCTGGACAGTTCGGGCACCAGGAACATGCTCTCCTCCAGGGGCACCTGCTGGTTGGGGCACAGTTGTTGGGGGGCACTCACAACGACAACTGCTACGGTGACTAGCCAAAGGCACACCTGCAATAGAATTTAACTGTTTATACATAAATTACTGCTGTAGTATATGATGATTAAAATACGAGTTTACAGATTATCAGCGTTGACATTATCATCCTAAACGTGTGTTTTATTTTAGTAGTAGTACTAATAGTATCAATACTTGAAGCAATGGTAGTAGGAGTAGACATAATAGCAGCAGCAGTAGTAGTAGTAGTAGTAGTAGTAGTAGAAACAGTAGTAAATAGTAGTGGTAGTGGTGGTAGTAGTAGTAGTAGATGTAGTAGTAGTAGTAGTAGCAATGGTAGTAGGAGTGGACATAATAGCAGCAGCAGTAGTAGTAGTAGCAGTAGTAGTAGTCGTAGAGGTACTAGTAGTGGTAGCAACAGTAGGAAATAGTAGTTGTAGTAGTAGTAGTAGTAGTGGTAGTAGTAGTAGTAGTAGAGGTGGTGGTGGTAGTAGTAGTAGTACCAGCAGCAGCAGTAGTAAGTAGTAGCAGTAGTCGTAGAGGTACTAGTAGTAGCAATAGTAGTAAATAGTAGTGGTAGTAGTAGTAGCAATGGTAGTAGGAGTGGACATAACAGCAGCAGTAGTAGTAGTAGTCGTAGTGGTAGTAGTAGTAGTAGTAGTAGCAGCAGTAGTAGTAGTAGCAGTAGTAGTAGTAGTAGTACAAGTAGTGGTAGTAGTAGTGGTGGTGGTGGTGGTGGTAGTAGTAGTAGCAGCACCAGTAGTAAGTAGTAGCAGTAGTAGTGAGTAAATGAATGAATTTTACGTCGCCTCAGCATTATCTCAGCCATATAGAGTTCACACACATGATATTGAAAGTTGAAGAACGGTTGATTATTCTCTAACTTCTGAATGTTGTGGGAAAACAATTTTAACCTAAACAGACCGTACGTCATGCCACGACTTACAGAAAATCAGCATCTCCGCGCCGTGGGTATGCTGGAGACTGAAATGGCCCAAAATGAAGCGGCTAAACATTTTGGTGTCCATCGAAGCACGATCTCATCTCTATGGAGACGTTTTCAACATAATGGGAACACGAGAGATTAGCCTCGGACGGGACGTCCACTCGTGACGTCACGTAAGCAAGACAACATGCGGCTGACCCATCTAAGGAATCGATTCCGGGCTGCCAGTTTGACCGCTGGGACCATTCCTGGCTTAAGTCCAATCAGTTCCACGACTATACAGAACCGACTGAGGGAGGACAACATCCAGTCACGATGGCCTGCAATACGTCCAATTTTGCTCAAACTTCATCCACTGACACGTCTTGCCTGGTGCAGACAGCATCTACAGTACAGGAGACAAGATTGGGATGGTGTTTCGTTCACTGACGAGTCAAGATTTCATATGGCCAGCTCAGACGGCAGGTCAAGGGTGAACGGTGTGAACGTCGACAGTTTGGTGGGGACAGCGTTATGGTATGGGGGCAAATCACATCTCATGGTCGGACACAACTTGTCATTGCCAATGGCAATCAGACAGGTCTGCGATACAGGGATGAGATCACTGGACCTCATGTGCATCCGTTCATTCAAGGACAGAGACGTAACATCACGCTTCAGCATGATAATGCCCGTCCACATGTCGCTCGTGTTGGGACAGATTTCGTGATACAGCAGCACATTCCGGTATCCCCTGCCCAGCTGTTTCTCTGGTCCTGTCTCCTATCGAGCACGCTTAGGATTAAATGGAACGTCAAGCCCCAAATCAGCCACTGACGTCAGCTGAATTAGAGGTGACAGGCCGGGAAAGCCACATTTCAAAAGTGCCTATTGCCGGGAAGGCCACATTTCAATTACATGGCTGTAGCCGGTAAAGCCACATTTTTAACAGATTAATTATTTAATGGATTACCGTAACCGGTAAAAAAGTGTCCCCATGTATAATATCGTTTTCACAAGAAACGAATAATCTTTCCTACTCACAAGCGTGGTGTTTAGCAATACCGGTAAAAGACTACCCCTATTTATGATTCTAAATCACATTGTATAACTCACAAGCGCGGTGTATAGCTTCTTCACTCAGTTTATAACTCAAAATGGAACCACCTCCGGTGGTACATGAGTACATGAAAATGGAATGCAGAATATACAAAGTATGCAAGAAGGTGGCAGGGAATATACGCAATGATTACTGAAAACTAGAACATGTACATTTGATAAATTTAGAGTTCAGTGTTTGATTGTTGAATTTTTAGTACTTGACATCAATTTTTTTCTATATGTAGAGGTGAGGTGAGGTGAAATTGGGCTTAACGTCGTGCTTGAGAATATTTCGCTCATATGACG
>VKKT01001531.1:2082-12215 GCA_008038995.1 Haliotis laevigata | reverse complement strand
TAGATCATACCAACACTAATGACTGCCTGGTGGTAGGATAGACCATACCAACCCTAATGACTCCCTGGTGGTAGGATAGATCATACCAACACTAATGGTTGCCTGGTGGTAGGATGGATCCTACCAACCCTAATGACTGCCTGGTGGTAGGATGGATCATACGAACCCTAATGACTGCCTGGTGGTAGGATGGATCATACGAACCCTAATGACTGCCTGGTGGTAGGATGGGTCATACGAACCCTAATGACTGCCTGGTGATAGGATGGATCCTACCAACCTTAATGACTGCCTGGTGGTAGGATGGATCATACCTACCCCAATGACTACCGGGTATGGAAGCGACATGGCGTCGTCGTAGACACTACGGTTATCGTTACCAACATCTTCGTAGACATCTTCGTCGGGAGGTGAGTATTGTTCTGTCGGGCGTGGCATCGTGTATCCTCCGTGACTCTGTCTCCCGATTCCGTCTGGTTCGTCCAGTAACTTCAGGTAACCTCCCTCTTCATCATCAGTCGTTGTTTCTCCGGAATGGCGCATTATTTCAGCTGTAACACAGAAATACAAAATATTTTCGGTCTTTGCAAGCTGAATGATTGAATATAAAGACATTTTAATAAGCATTCATCGAGGGCTTTTATGTCGCCCCGGTACTTGGTCCATCAGTTCAGTAATTGACTAAACATCAATAATGAAACCAGCACACGAAAACTTCCGTCAATAATTCAGAATGTCACACATGTCAGTCAGAATCGGGTGTGCCCACGACGGGCATCAAGACACACCTCTGCTCGACTAAGGGCATATGTGAGATATTTGATCACAAGAAATGGGATTGGGTGATCCTTGCTACGAGGGCAACCTGATCGTACTTTGACACTAACGCCTAACAAGACTTGTTGTCTAACGCCGCACTCAGCAAATTTCCAGCTATATAGTGCCGGATTGTAAATAATCGAATCTGGACCACCCAGTCCAGAGATCAACAGTATGAGCATTAATCTACATGTGTCAACCAAGCCTGATCACCCGATCCTGTTAGTCGCCTCTTACAACAAGAAAGTATGGGTTACTGAAACAAGTATGGATTGTTTGTCGCTGTTATATATACCTATATCACAGGTTTTATATGCTCAAAAGCAAAATGGAATGATATTGTTAAATCCAGAATCTGTGACGCTTATGAGAGTTTGTTGTGTCATCAGATAACAGTGAGAGAGGATCTCCCCAGATATTGCCTTATCCAAGAGCCTTTTAATCCAAGTAGACTGTGGGAACTTGATTAATAAGCATGAATTTTACAAAATCTCTCATATTATTCACATTGGCTGTAAAAAGATTGAATCCAGAGAGTGTATATGTGGAATANTAGCTTCTGATATTGTTAAACATGTTATTATGTCCTGTACACATATTAATGATTTGAGAAATGAAATGTTGAAAGGATTTGTGATATTATATCTGATTTGATTACACAATGTCATTTAGAAAGTGGTACAAAAGTAACGTGTTATATTTGGGATTACACTTTCTTAGTAAAGTACAAATTCTAGTACTTTTTGAGTTGAGCCCCATCCGGGATTCGAACTCACACCCACAGAGTCATGCACCTAATCGCCAGCACACAACTGGCACGGCTCCAACGGCCTAAAGCTATTATCATAGAGGGGTACACAAAGCCCGCAGTCTAGACTACCAGTTGTCCGACTTCCATTTTTGTGGAGGTCGCGGTAGCTGAATGGGTTAGGCGGCTGACTTTGTGTGCTGGCGATTTGGTACTCTGAGGGTGTGAGTTCGAATTAGTTAGAATTTGTACTTTACTAAGAAAGTGTAATCCCAAATATAACACATGTTACAATATCTGATTTTGTTGGATTCTGGGAAAATGATGACGATGTAATAATTGCTGATTTGCTTGGTGGATCTTGTACAACACTTGGTAACTTAAATATGACAGAATGGGAGGAAGTTATGTTATTAGTGGCTGAATTATGTCTGTCTGTCAGTCTAAAATATCTGCACAATTAACTGTTTACTGATTCATTGTATATTCAACTTCACATATTGTTGTAACAATCTTAATATTTTTGGAGGAAATAAAGATAATCTATCTATCTATCCTCCTTGAAGAAACATACCTTCTTTTTGTTTACAGAACTCCGCAAAATCCTCCAAACCAACATGAGGATCAGCCAACGCTCTGAGAAGATACTTGAACCAGTCTGTCTTCTTGACGAGTTGAGTAAACAGAAAATCGCAAGCGTTCCATCTTCCGAAAGTATCCATTTTGGCCCTCATTTCATCCTAAATATCAATAAAGTAAGTGAATACATCAATAATTAAGCCCTCGAATGTTAATTAAAATACACTATGGTCTGTTGACTTGTCACCTGATCCACACGTTCACATGATCTTAATATTTATGATCAAATATTGTTTACAGAGTTTAAAAATCAGATCACAAATCACGTCAGCTGTGAGTTTTCATACAATGTTTCAGATCAGATGGGATGAGAGTAGTGTACAGCGTCACCCTGGCCTCTTTTTCAAGATGGCGGCACTTCCAGTCACGTGACCCAAGATGGCGTCACTTCCGATAAGGGGAGATAATTCGGGTAACGGTTCCGGGAAATTTGTGGTTCCGGTTCCGGTGTGTGAGCGTGCATCCCGATGATGTCACCTCTGGAGCTAGAGGACGCCCTGTTCAAGATGGCGGCCAACCGATGCGAGTAGGCGCATGTCAAGAAGGCGGGCGGGCGGACGGAACGGACGGGAAGGAGAGGAAGGGAGGGAGGCAGGGAGGGAGAGTGGCGAGGGRAACGATGGCGTCCGTGCGTGCGTGCGTGCGGTGTCAAATGTGATGGGATGGCATGGTGTTAAAACTTTGTAACCCAGCTTTCTTTCGAGCGAGATGGGTGGCCCTGAAAAGGGCCGTTGGCATTGGCTGGTGGAACATCATGACATTTATTTACGTTGAAGTAGAATGTGTATGGTGTCTATGCGGTCTTGAATGAGGATGACCTTGTCTTGGAGTAGAGTCAGTAGACGATTGCTTTCAAGTTTAGCCACTTTCTTTGGMGGTTGACTTGGATGGTTGACAGGAGCGGCAAGTTTCTGGGCCTTKTTGGTRCAGAGCATACTCTTATGGTCCTCTTTACCACAGTGGCGGCAGGGATGTGGGCAGTCGTAACTGAAATGGCCTTCGTTTTTTCCACAGTTGTAGCAGGTGTTGTTATCGTGCTTGTTGTTGTTCTCGTTGGCCTTCTTGGGGCATATGTAATGGCGATGGCCTTGAACACCACACTCGGTACAGGTCACCTTGGGACAGTGCAGATAGCTGTGGTCATCTGTTTCACACAGGCGGCAACGGAAGGAGGCGGAGGCGGGGACGACTGCATGCTTCCAGTTTCAGTGAGCAACTGATGGGGAGAGCTGTTTTTATGTTTCGAGTCGATGACGTCCCTTTGGCACGAATCGCCTCACATTGACGTGTCGCGTCTCATGGGTCGACAGACTAGTGTGTGTGACGCCATGGGCATGCGCATAGACAAAATTCATGGGCATACCCATGGATAAAACCCATGGGCATGCCCATGAGACGTCATTCATCCTGACGTCTAATGGGCATTCATCCTGCCGTCATTCATCCTGCCATGCTTAGGACGACCTATTGTGACGTCATAGGGTGACGTGGTCTTTATAAACGAGGCTCAGCGTGGGTCTTGCCAGCTCTCACCATGCAGTCACCACGAATGAACGAAGCAGAGGAAGAAGATAAACTTGAAGAGGTGCCCGTGCCCTACTGGTTGGAGCCGACGTCCCTACTAACACGCAAGAAGTTCCGGGCCAGCTCAATCCAGCTTGGTTGCAGCATCAACAACCTGAAGACCTTCCCGTTGTTTTCAGAGAGCAGTTTGATGCTGTCTTGTTAAACCTGAAACATCCAGCCCTGGATTCACCCATCTCATTCACATTTCAGCTGATGGGTGACCTCCAGGGGGAACACATCAGGGCCCGAGTGGAAAAAGTACAGCAAAGTAACCACCACTTGTATATCGATGAGACCATGGATATATACTTACTGCATTTTGAAGATCCTGATCGTATAGGCCAGGGACACGGGCGGCCAAGACACAATGTCGGCTTAAACACTTTCCTGGAAAAGAAGCAATGCATCGTACAAATCAAGAATGATGATCAACTCTACTTTGTCCGTGCCCTGGTTGTGGCCAGTCACAACGAACACAAACCCGATCCTGTGACCAAGGAATGGACCAAGCAATGGAAATACATATGCGACCATCGTCGACCAGCACAGTTGAAGGCTACCAAGGGCTTATTTCGCCAACTCAACATTCCAGGAGGCACTTGTACAGGGCATGCCACGTGGGAGTTGTTCAGCCAACGTTTGGCACCCTACCACCAACTCAAAATCTTCTCCCATGATGTCATGAATCGGCTCCTGTACAAGAGTGAAGTGGCTCAACCCTCCAAGATCCTTCACTTGTATCACCACCATCATCATTACGATGTCATTACATCCATTACAGCTTTTACGGGTTGTGTCTATGACTGTGAAATCTGTGACCAAGGATACGACCACCTCGAGAATCATCGCTGCACCCAAGAATATCAATGCCACTGGTGCCGATGTCCTGGATTCTGTGGCGACTCTCCTGTCTCCAATGTGGCAGGTGGTTCCGAAACCCTTACTGCTTTCAACGGCATCGGACGGCCTCTAACAAGCATCCCAGCACATGTTCCACCATCCACACTTGTCATCGTTGCATGGCCAGAGTCAACGTGAAAAAAATCCAGGGCATTGGCAACCACCAGTTCGGCAAGAAATTGTAACTGCAAGATCTGCAAAGAACCCTTGGAACCCAACCACCAGAGCTACATGACCGTCATCAAACCACTCACACAAGATGAAGACGGTGAAAACAGTGACGCAGACAAAGAACAACAACAGCGGCAGTTCATCTTTTGAATGTACCCAAGATCAACGTACTCATGTTCCCAACTTGTGAGTGGCGCATCTGGGATGCGGAATATGTATTTCCGAGGCCTCAGATCAATTGTGCGAAAAGTGTCCCTGGCGTAAGGAAGGAGAAGGACCTAGCCAGAGGTTCGCATAACAGTAAAACACATCACTGTCGTCGATGCTCAGGACCTCGTTCCCGCTGATTTTGAGGGGGGTTTTCTTGACGATGGCACGACCCAGGTTGCGCACAATCATGTGTTTGTCGTTCGCGGACTCCAACGTGATCTGAAAAGCCAATCGCGCGGTGCCGGAGACGATGACGTCGTTCACGCCCAGGTTGGGGAATTATAGCGTTTTGACCGATTGTTGGTGATGGTCACGGATTGACACACGGCTTTATCACCCAGGGGTTCACTCGATCTTCTGAAAGGATCTAGCTTTTGTGCATATTGCGACATTTTTTATATTAAAACTATGTATTTCATAAGTTTAATATAAAAAATGGCGGACGATATTCCTGATTTTGAACGACCAGCTGAATGACAATGATGAACAGCGATGAACTAAACCTGCAAGATTACGGCGGCACACGACCCAAAATACTTCCGCCGAAGGTCGTCCGAGATCTGCAAAATGTAAGGACTGAACTCTGTGATGCTGACGATCCCAGAGAAATGCCCCAGCGCGCCTAAGAAGCGTCGGACAAAATCAAAAAAATATTGACCACGTACTGGAGCGAACCCTTGCCCGGGTTGGGTAAACTGAACAAAATCGACCAGCACATCGCTCACGAGAAAAGAAAACTCAGGATCGCTGAGGCACGAAAAACATCATCGAGAAAAGATTGCGTGACCTGGAAGACGAGAACATGGGCAACTGGCTGATGTGTCTGGCGGAAAAGAAACAAAAGAAGAAGAAGAAATGTAAGGCACCACACCAGCCATCAGGCCGTGCCTCAAAACAACCCAAACCATCATCAGAACCAGATGATGATGATGATGTAGAACAAGAACAACAAGAACAAGACGACGAAGACGATAAGGACAAAGACACTGACGATGACGACGTTTTGGTCCTTGCGCACAACTACCGTGGGTGTGATGGACCCTTGCTCCAACAGTACTTCCATCAACATTTGGTGAAAGCACCCCAGATCATACTATGAGGGAATCACATCTTGCAGATGACAGTGGGGCGTCTCATCTTCAAAGATTCACTCAATTTCATCACGATGGCCCTGAAGCAGTTTCCAAAAATGTTTGCCTTGACGGAACTCAAGAAAGGTTACTTCCCTCACTTCTTCAACACCGACGCTCACCAAGGCTATGTGGGTCCTTATCCTCCCGTTTCTACCTACTATCCTGACGGTATGTTTCCTGCAGAATGCAATGCTTTCTTGGCCTGGTACGATGCACGCATGGCTAATCGGGCTGTCTTTGATCTGCATGAGGAATTGTTGATTTACAGTGATGTGGACATTTTGCGTCGAGGCTGTACTGCATTCCGCAATATGTTCATCAAACAAAACAACGTGGACCCTTTGTAAGAAGCAGTGACTCTACCCATGGCTTGCATGCTCACCTTCCAAAAGCTCTTTTTGGAACCCCGCACCTTCGCCATCATACCTCCTCAAAGTTATCGTCCCCAGTGCCGCTACTCTCTGCAGTATCTCCACTGGTTCAACTGGATCATGCACCAACACCCCGACCTCCACATCCAGCCCGGAATGGCCCGGAGAAGTAGCTTCGACTGTGCTGATGGTAGTCACTACACAGTGGATGGCTACGACGCTGAGACATGCACCGTGTACGAATATTTACAAGATGGGTCAATGTGAACCCCACACTAACATGGGTACAGCACCTTGGGAACGATACCATCATACGATGTACTGACTGGCAGTGTTACGTCAACATCCTGACATCGCCCAAGTGGTGACCCTGTGGGAATGTGATTTTCGGAAAGAACAGAAAGACATCCAGTGCCGAGTTTTGCCATCCATCGACCTCTACCATCCCGTTCTTCCTTACCGCGTCCAGGGCAAGTTGTTTTTTCCTCTGTGTCGTGCTTGTGCTGAAGCACAGTTGGCTGGTTCCTGCCCCCACGGTGATGAAGACTGAGCATGGATCGGCACGTATGTCAGCAAGCAGCTTCACTATGCCGCTCAAGAGTGCGGCTATCAAGTGCTTCACATCTTTGAGGCTTGGCACTTTGACAGGCTCACCACCTACCACCCTCAAGAGGAAGGACTGTTGCCAAGTATGTGAACAATTTCTTCAAGATCAAGCAAGAGGCCAGCGGATATCCATAAGGCTGTTCAGACCCAGACACCTACATCAGGTAGATTCAGCGAAAAGAAGGAGTCACCTTGGATCCTGCTCACATCTGCAAAAGCCCAGGACTACGTGCCCTGGCTAAAGCTTGCCTGAACAACCACTGGGGCAAGTTTGGCCAACGCATCGGGTTTGAGAAGACCGAATACATTCGGACCCCATTTACTCGGACACCGTGTATCCAGAAACCCCGACTTCCGGACGATTTTTAGGTGAAACGAAATTTGCCTTCAGTAATTGTACTCATATAGACGGACCCTGCGCTTCCATTTAAAAATGATCCAGTTATACGGACGGAAAGATCAGGGCACATGTGCATGTGTACATGTATGTTTCACGTCAGTATTGTTTACCGGACCACTAAGTGTATTCATTGTTAATCTCTCGGCAGGCCTTTGATGAGAATTGATAAAGTACCCATCAAAACACTGGGCACGGGTGTTAATCTCTCGGCAGGCGTTTTATGTGAATTAATTACTTGACCATCAAAACACTAGGGACGCGTGTCACTTCAGTTGTGCCAGGTGTGAGAACATTTCATCAGTAACGAAAACACATGTTAATTAGGATTAGGATTAAGCTGAGCTGCTGAATTTGATGCAGCAGTTACCATGAAGTGACGGCGACGAAGTCCCAACTGCTGAACAGTATGTTGATGAAGATACTGTCATGGAAACCGGCCATGAGCTAACTGATAAAGAAATCATCAACAGAGGGCCGACAGATGACCAGTCAGATGACAATGAACAACAAGAAGTTGTTACACCAACAGTCTGTTGACCTTCTACGAATGTACTGGCAACGAAGGTTCAGTGTATATACGTTTTTGGTTCAATGAATTTATTGATGGACTTGGTGAATAGATTTGAAGAAATAAAACCAAGGAAGCAGACATCTATCACAGACTTTTTAAGGAGATAATGTGCTACATGTGATATGTGATAGCGAGTCAAATAAGATGTCCAATGTCATATGTATAACGTGAATGAACATGCTGAAAGAAATATTATTGGTATCTATTTATGAGTTATGATTATATGTCTTTGACTATTGACTTACTGACATACATATATGAATAAATTTTCAATATATATATGTACATTGTCAATGCGTTTTGCTTGTTAGATATGCTTCCCAGACGTGGACCCAAAGCTTACTCCCTCTTACTCCCTGCAAAGCTTTGGAGGAATGTGGGGAGACAGAAGCCATGACATTACTGGGTCTTGAGGCTCATGATGAGTGACGTCATCTTTTGACAAACTCCAGTGACGTCACCCTGTGTGTATATAAAGACCAAATCGTTATTCGTCATGCTGTTCACGCTGCTGTTTGTGGTTGCATCCTATCTGGAAGTAAGATACTTTTTTGAACGGTTCAGACAAGTGGTGCAAGACGCTGTGCAGAAGCAACAGGATCGTGAGCCGATTTGAAGTGACGTCATAGCTCGCGCTGCTGCTGCTGCTGCTGCCTATAAAAATGCAGAATCAGTCGAGTGGGCCATCAGTTGCACAAGCTCAGTCTTTGAAGATGGCATCTCCAGGTTATCTCCCTTCTTCTTTCGTCAACTTGGCTTTGCAGGCAAAAGACCTAGCTTCTGACATCGCCAATCTCCACAACAACATGATGGCTCAAAACCACTTGTACAAGACCAACCACATGGATCTCCAGGATCATCCATTCTGCGTGTGATGGAAACAGAAGTTGCCGTCGATCACCCCCAAGCTGGCATGGGATGATGGGTCGCTTCTGTGAGTTGACTGAGGAAGACTATTACTGGATGGCGTATCACCAAGACCACTTAGAGCTCCTCTCCGACAATGCCAACAACTCTGTTCGCTTGTTGCTCGTAGGTATCAATGATGCGCATGCCAAGGAAAAAGCAGGGGAGGCATCCCTCAGCAAGCTGTTACACATCGTGTTCAAGTTGAGGAATGGACGTCCAATGGACTTGAACAATGGTGTACTGTACATCAAGCTGTTGGACAAACTCCAGGTAAAACTCTTGGCTCACCCGCCCAGCTATGATCTTCGACGTGCCACCTGCACTCTACCTTTGTTCTCCAACAATCCAGAGGTCACAGACATGATGCCCAAACCCGCCCCTCGAAAAAGGAGACACCCCGAGTGAAAGATGATCATGGAGAAGTGCAACCCATTCAGAAAATGGATGACGTGTACAAAGTGGATCAGGTCCTGAAACGACGACGTCGTCACAAGAAGGATGAAGTGTTGGTGAGATGGTCAGGATACCCAGCCAGCTTTGATTCATGGATCTCTGCTGCTCATCTGGTCTTTAAATAGCGTGGCCTCCAGTCTCCAGCCGTCAGTTGGGCATCCCCCATCATGCAGAGTGAACCGATCCCAAGGCTTAGGTCCAGGGAGGGCGGCAAGCCATCATTCCCACACTGGTGTTGCTTTGGCATGGTCTTGCCACGAAGCGAAGTGGTGTTTTTCTCCCAAGTGTTTCTGATATATGACGTGGTCATCATGAGCATGGTTCAGTTGGCATTGGACCACGGTGAGAAACAGTTTTGGACTGCCTTGTTGGCCAGTTGCTTGGGGTACTTGGTCCCTCAAACCACGTTGGTTTCGTCGTCGTCGTTGCTTCCTTCCTCTGCTGCATCCCAAACCACTTCTGTATCCAACCTGGTTCCCTAAGAGAGAAAGATGTCGGTGTCTTTGTTTTCCAAGCGGGACTTTTACGTGACCTTACCCAGCGATGCTTCCATGGATGTTCATCCCAACGACACGGTGAATCATTACGAAGTCAAACTACCCTTTCCCATTCAAGTGAATCGCCAGGAGTGGGAAGT
>VKKT01001530.1:150330-160535 GCA_008038995.1 Haliotis laevigata | reverse complement strand
ATAGTTCCCTCTTTAAAAGGCTGTATCTCAGTTGTTCTTGGGTCTACGGTCAAAACAATTAGAGTTCTGGAATCACCAAGACATCATCTACCATACGGGCACACTTTCGGAGCAAACTACTCAGAAAACTGCTCAAGTAGACTCCAATGGAACTTTGCTAGTCATGCTAAAATAAGCATCGTTCTGAGCCAGCACTGCCACAAAGTGGTTTGGTATCCAATGAGTATTTGACATGTCATTTCTGGTGCTTGTCTAAAGTACATAGAGAGGCAGTGTATTTGTTGTTGCTAATTGCCTTGGCATGATTACTCGCTGAAGATCTTTGCGAATACATGGAGCTCCAAGTTTTTGATATACTGAGTAAAGTGGACATTTGAGCACACTTGCTAAGGCATGAATCTGCAATATACCCATAAAGGCATAGTTGACGCTTATCTTCAGAATTTCAAGCCTTAATATATCCCTGACAATGTCATCTGTGAGCCGAGTTCCATGAATGAACAAATCCGAGTACTGGGCATAGATATTAGGCCAATTCTTTGCATTTGCTGGACATCTGCCGTTTTGCAGGAAAATAAAGATAAAGATCTTCGTTCAAGGCAAGTTCTGTCACAATATGTACTCGCATCTCAGATGTCCGGTCAATTGTTCCATAGGCATAGACGCTCCCAAATGAGGGCAAGCAATTTCCATCTGCTTTTACACTGCAAGGATACAGCTCCCTCACATCATCCAAGTCATCTGGAAATGTTTTCACAGAGGGTATGTCAACCTTGAGATCTTTGTATGGCAGAGTAAAATTTCTCTTTATTTCAATGTCATTAATTGTTCCTGCAATTGCTTTGCATTCTTCTTTAAGTTCTGTGAAACTTTTACAGTTTTTAAGATTCTCCAGATATTCATCGAAGATGCTCTGCTTGAGATCAAGAGTATTTTCTGAAATGGACTGAGTGAAATGTTTTGAGAGCTTATGATTAGAACACTCATTGGGTGCTTGGCAGATGCAGCTGTGGTTCCTATGGAACAGAACTTCATGGGAGCCAAGCCAGCATACCTGGTGGAGCTTTAGGGTGCCTTTAATTGGTTTTGGATTCATTTGAGTCATTTCCTGCAATCCCTGGACAATCTCCTCCTCAGGTATGATCACGACATGTATGTATGTCACTTTCCTTGGTTGCATCAACAAAATCTTTTGCCGATTTTATGTCCATTCCATATTTCACCTTTGCGACTGCTTTTCTCTTGATTGCACCTCCAACTGCATCTGGTGTGCCTTTGCCGTGGCCTGATTCAAAAAAGTTCCAAACAGCAGATGTGAATCCAAATTGAGCTGCTTTCTGGGAAAGAAGCAGGAAATTTCCTTTTTGTCTATACTGTGTTGTTGGTCCATCACTGAAAATATGAAGAGTGTCAACATTTGGATGATTTTGTTTAACCTGTCGCAAAATAGGCTTGAGATGTGCCCAAATAGATCCAGGACTGTGGTCAAGGTTTTCTGAAACTGTGCAAAAGGTCTGTGGACCATTTTCATATTTGCAAAAGTACACTCCTGTGTGCAATGAAAGCTGCTTTTTAGAAGCGCCAAAGTGCATGCTTTGAATTTCACTTCCAAGTTTACAAACATAGTTTTCTGAAAAATCTATGTGATGTCTCATCACAGACCATGTCTCTGATAATGAGATGAATATCATCGTATTGAATTGCTTCCGACTTCTTCAGTGAATTGTGTATTTTCTCAAAGTTTGCAAAGGCATGTATTCCTGTCACTTTGCCATTGTTGTTTGTACATTAGAGCTCTCTTTGTTGCTTTTTCCAGTTCCAACCTGAGAACCTTGTTGTCTCTGTAACACTGGGCCTTGTCACGATTGTTCTTCTTCTGGCTTTGCCTTCTCTGTCTTGATTCCTGTACATTCATTGGTGACATCGGTGGCATTGGTGGGGTGATTATGTCCTTAATTGTTTTTTGTTTAGCTCGCAGTTGTCTCTTCTGCTTCCTCCATTTTCGCCTAAGCTGTCTTCTCTCTCGCTCTTGGAGTTCTTTTGTTGATTTTCGCAATCCTTTTTCCTTGTCCTTTTGATAACGTTCCTCTCTTCTTCCAAATAAACCTGTCTTCGTGCAAGATCTCTAGTCTCTGTCAGCTCGAAATTTTCTCTGCCTTTCTGCATTACTCATACCCATATTGCCAGTTCTGAAAAAATCATACAGAAATGAATGTTTCATTGAATGTTTGTTTCCGATTATGACACATTAACTTTATATAGGTAACTTGATGTTTTTGCGGACTGATCATCGAGCTTTCATATTTATTATAGTCACAGTCACACACTGTCTTTCAAATAACAGTCTTTGAAAACGCATAAATGCATTCAAAGTTTCAGGAACAGACTTCTTTGTTGAGCATAAGGTAATCTTATCTCGTATATTTAATGCACATCTGAATGAATCAGGAAAGAAAGACATAAATGAAAGATCATTAGTATTAAACTGTCTTTGCAGTAACAACTTAAGTCTTTTAAGTAACAGCTAATTTTGAAAGACATGAAACATACAAATTGTCAGGGGAAATACGCATTGTTACCCAAAATATCATCTTAAAGGTCCTAATATGGACACATAGCAAATCCAGATGAACAAAGACCTACCAGAGATAACTTATTTTCAAATTTGTATTGAATTGTCTTTGCAGTTACAGAATTTGTCTTTCCAATAACGACTGTTGACAAAAGTTAGAATGACTGCATTCAGGCAAAGAAGTGTAAACCCTGTTTCAGCCTCAGCATATATAAACCTTAGCTCATTCCCAAAATTCAACTGTTAATGACATTGGCATTAAGATAAAAAGAAAATGTGACTAATCAATACTGATGTTTCTTTGAAGTAACACTGATGGTCTTTCCAATAACAAAATAGCTGTTACAGAAAAGACTGTTACATGAAAGACAAATTGTAAAGGTAAATTAAGAAAAAAAATAATGACTAGTTCCTTTGCCATTTCAGACAAAATACTTGTGTTATAATTATGGTTTCAAATGCAAAGAGAAAAACATATTTTTTGAAAACTGGGTAGTTTTTTGTTTATTGATGTTATCTGAAAGACACCTATGAAAAATACTCGCAAATGCTTACCTTTTCAACTTGATTTTCCTTGAAAGTTTTCTCTTGGAGTCAACACCACATGTTGATGACTCTCAACCAGAAGTTGTTAAAGAGCATGACAGGAAGTTCCACTTTCACAGGATGAGGGATCATTAATTATTTCATAATTTTATGAAACTGTTACAGTAAAGACATTTTTCTTGTATACAAGAGAAAAGGTTTGTTTTTTATATCAAAATTCAGCTTGATAATCATGAACATCTACCAGGAATGGGCAAAAGGGCTATACTTTTTAACCACTCCAGAAAAAATATGTTATTAAATGAAATTTAGGGAACAATAGACACATGCTGTTAGTTTTTTTCACCTTGATACATGAAAAAATGCATGTCCCTTGTTACTAAAATTACAAAATAAAAATTATTTGGTCCTATTGTTTGTAGTAAAAAAATCTCAAGTAAGATAAGATATTGGCAATGAAGGAAAAAACAGATTTTTATCACATTGATAAGATTTGACGGTTTCCCCTGATATGGGAAAAAGCTGCATCTTTTGAGAATGACTCTTATAAGAATTTGTTGCCCTCCCACTTGGACAGAAATATGTTTTAAATATATAAAAAAAGAATTAGGCATGTAAGTATCTGTAAAGCACGACCATCTTTGGCTGTTGCTGAGGAGTTAGTGAAAATGAAATATCTTTAAACAACTCAGAAACTTTAACAAATGTAATGATACTTTACATAATTGTTGGCACCATCATCATGTTTCTTACAGTTCATAGAATGTTACACAGGGTTCATACTGTCCTCACTCATAAACAAGTCCACATTACAGCAAGTTTTAAGTACAACTTTGAACATACCTGGTGAGGAAATGTGCCTTGATGCTATTTTCAAACCTTTGCTCTCCATTCACTTTTATTGAAGAGCGTTTGCTGTGCATGCCTGGATCATCCAGGCATAATGGGGATGTGTATGTAAATTCATGAGCTGTATTAAAGATGTTTTCACTTTACGTGTTCTGTATACTGTGTGTGTGTCAATTTCGAAGTCAAAACAGTACGTTTACCAGAAATATACTTGTAAAAGAAAAGCAAAAAAAAAAATGTCAAGCAATGACCAATTTTGGGGTTGCATTAAGGGCTTGTATTTGCATAGCTGGCACCAAGTTTACATTTCATACACCAAAAAAACAACATGAATGTGGCTAACTAAACTAAAATTGAAATCTAATATTCGCAAAGAGTATATATCTGTATCAAACCCTGTAAATATGTGAAGTATTTCAAGGAATTCCTTGTCTATAAGTAGCTTACAGACTGGGAGATATGCAGTACAAACGGCTTTGATAGAGGAAGTGATTAGAAGAAATGTTAGTTGGGCTGCTTTTGAATTGTCACAAAATGTATAGATAAAGTCTTCAATGAAAACTGTCTACTGGTTAATTGAGGAAGATGATACAACCTTGAAATAACTATCTGTACCAGAACACCTAAGGCTTGATGGGTGGGAAAATATTGAGAGATTTGGTGTTGGCCAAACTGCATCATATCATATTCTAGAATAACCTCTGATGAATTTCAAAGTCTTTTGCTGATGTTATTCAGGAGAATATTGACCAAAAACAACATTGAATGTTTATTTACAGCAGTATAGACATTAATATCACCAAGAAGCTTGTGTTAAATGGCCACATTGTGACTGAACAAAAGGAATCTGAATCTCTGTTATTGGTTAGGCGCAAACGCCTCCAACCTTATAATCAGGCTGAATTTTCTCTCAGTTGAAATTTATATCTGTATATACATATCAATATATATATGTGGAATATTCAAAATAGCTTTCAGCCAATGATACTTAGTCTCTTTGTATTTTGGAAATTCCAAATAACCAATGAACATACCTGTTGCTAAATCGGAGCCACGTGACGATGTGGGTAATTCTGAACAAGTCTTGGACATGGAAACAAGTTGGATTTGGATTCTGTATGGGGATGGATGAATTCCTTGGCTAGAGAGCACTTTACCCCGTTGCGGAGCAATTATCGTGCTATAGCGCTACTGCGCTCAAGTACTGTCTCATGCTCCGTCTCACTTCGCTGCCAGTCAACAATCCTCAGGGTTAGGACCTGGTTTAGGGTTACGGTATGGCACCTTTTCCTATCCTTTGGGAGCTGACAAATCTATAGAGGAAACAAACCTTTACGACCCTTGAAGAGGTAGGATTCACATGATTTTTGCAAATAAGCGGGGGATAGGGGAACATGTATTCTTTTGATGACTCGTTACCATCCACCATGAAATAGAAACAATATATAGGACCATGTTTCCTCCGTCTGTCACAAGTACTTCATTTCCAGACATGGTCAGACATGACAAAGACCTTTGATATGAAATGTCATACACTGGAGATGAGTGTACCGTATTTGCGATGCGAGTACCAATCTCGAATAGAAGCAAGCCCTGAATAGACGGAGGTGTAGTCATCGTGATCCTCTTGAATTCAGCTTCACCCCCAAATAATCTCTCTCGTCTTTCTCATTAAATTCTTAATTAACTCGGGTGCGTCCAACGTTGCCTTTTAAAAGGCTTTTCTTGCTTGGAAATGTGCGGCTTGGTGTAAAGTGATATTTCTGTTGTAATGTTTACAAAACTGAAACTGATCAGCCGAATGTGGTTGTCTTGCACACGTCTGAGGCAAATCTTTTCCTGTTCCCATTATGTTGAAAACGTCTCCACAGAGATGAGATCATGTTTTGTTGGACATCAAAATGTCTGGCCACTTCGTTTTTGGCCATTCCAGTCTCCACCATACCCACGGCACATGTTTGTTTAGGGTTATTTTTAATAACTTTTCAAATAATTTCGATTTTATACAACCCTAAATAAGCATGTAGCAAAGCACTTTGCATGGAATTTGATGTCACGTATTGCAAGTGGCACGTGCACTTTGTGCACAATGAACTTACTCCCTTTTTGCATGCTTTTTTACACCTGAAGTTCACACACATATTGAAAAGTGAAGATCGGTTGAATATTTTCTGGTCTCTGGCAATCTGCGATACAGGGATGAGATCATTGGGCCATACGTGCAGTCTTTCATCAATACGTAACTTCACGCTTCAGCAAGATAATGCCCGTTCACTTGTTGCTCGCGTTGAGACAGATTTCCTGAGACAGCAGAACATTCCAGTAATACCCTGGCCAACTGTTCCTCTGGACCCTATCGAGCACGCAGAATGAAGAGACGTTTACATCAAGCCCTGAATCAGCTATTGACATAAGTTGAATTGGGACAAGCAATGGTTCAGACATGGAACAACATTCCCAAGGGCTTTAGTCGTTGTCAAACCTGCATCAACACCAACAGTGGACACACACGATACTGAATTTGTGAACTGACTACTGACAACACATCTCTTCTCATTCTGAGAAGACAGAACATACAGTATTGGATGAACCTGTTTGAAGAGATGAAAGCTCACAGGAGAAATGCTGGACAAAAGTTTGATCCTGTTCTGCTTTCTTCATGTCCTCAAAGTAAATAAATTTGGCAAGGAAGAAGGGGGAAGTATGGTAGGAAAAAAATTATGATTTTAGTGTATCACTACGGGGAAGGTATGGTGGCACCAATTCTGCTGTGGTACATAAGATTGCACCAGGGTGGGAATGGACCCTTGTGAAAAAAAATAGTGCAGGAACAGATGTACCAGGAGACAACTTCAAGATCTTGTGGCTAATCACCTATTCCGGTTACAGTTCCATGTACCCGTATGTGTTGACTTGTTCAAAAACTGCTCTGGTTATGTCTCTACAAACAAGATTGTGAAAGATCATTCAATTACCAAAATGATCTATTGTCTCAAACACATAAAATAATGCTTCCCGAGACCCATGTGGATCAGGCTGCACGGAGCTACGATGGACAGATTTAAATTACCAACGGTACTTATACGATTGGTAGTGTATAAAAAAGTAATAATAATAGTATAAAATATAGCCCGTCCCACCATCCTTGACGTTCTACTTTTGTGAAGGACAGTCTATTAAATATGTAAGGCCGTCCTTTGGTCGGGGGAAATATTTGAAAAAATATACACTAAATTTAGTTTAAATGAAGTGTTTTAGTTTTTGCAACTGGCTGTACTTGTTCAGGACTGGTCACTTTTATGGACAGGGCTCATTTCAAAACAATTTAGACACTGCAATTGGTCTTGTGTTCAGAGGATGGTCATCGAAATATAGTACAAGAAAGTTGTCTAGGATGTCAGTCGTGTACCGCTGGCCATTTTGACTTTGTCAGATCGTCACAAGGTCAATATACAGTCATGTGAGAGGCACCCCCAAAACATCAATGATTCCCCCGCTAAACGGTACTTGCTACACGATTTTCTGTTGTGCATATGTAGTGTTTCTGCTGCGCCAAACACGCACGAATAAAAGAAATCAAATTTTCTGAGACCAGTGGACCCTTCACCATAACTTCAAATTCAAGTGACGTCATCCTGCTTTATGCTCTGGTATAACAAATGAACGCCTGGCAGGTTGATGATGTGGAAGCCACTTGACAGGAACGGATGAAGTCTTGTGATCATGAGGACTGTGCTCGTCACTCGTTGTCACTCGTCATTACTTTGCTGATGTTTTCTGGGGAATCCCGGGATAGTCGACGGATGACAACCAACATCTCACCACACTTGGAAAATTAGAAATGGTACATTTGTATGCCAATAAAACGTTTTTGGATGTTAAACAAAACACTCCAAATTTCATGATCTATGGAGAATGTGGCAGGTTTCCTTTACATATACACTCTTATTGTAAAGTAATTCGGTATTGGATAAAGTTAATACACATGCCAGGCTATCGCTTACCAAGGAAATGTTATAATATGATGATTTTATATGATAGAAATGGACACAATTATTATTTTCTACTGGATTTGGAGATATTTGGCATAACCAAGAAAATGGAATATATCCAGAATTCATCAACTCATTTACTCAAAGACTAAAAGATATGTATTTTCAAAACTGGCAAGAAAAATTATCTATTTCAAGCAAATGTGACCCATACCTAATGTTTAAAAACAATATCCATACCGAATTCTATCTATCATGTTTAAATGTAAAAATGTATAGAGTATGTTTAACATGATTCCGATGCTCATCTCATGAACTTCTAATCGAGAAAGGTAGATATATAAATATGGATAGAGAATATAGAACTTGTAAATTATGTAATACAAATGCAATTGAAGACGAGTATCATTTTCTTCTTGTGTGCCCTAACTACAGTAGTCTTCGAAGCAAATATATAAGAGAAAAATATTATGTCCATCCAAACAGGCTTAAGTTTTCACTACTGCAGAACAGTTCAAATCCTAAAGAAATTGAAAACCTGTCCATGTACATGTTCTACTCATTTGTACATAGAAAACGTATTGTTCCTTGAACGTTAATAAAGCAATGTATATAGTGTACTATAGGCCTGAGGCCTTTTCAGTACCGGAATAGAGATTGATTGAACCAACATTTCTTGCATTCCGCATACCAATAAGTCGCCGTCTTTGAGCAGTTGTCAGTTGAGGGGGGCTCATATACACCGGGGAAAAGCACCACTGAATATGTTGACTACTGACAGAACTATGTACAAGTTTAGCTTGTGTATGATGATACATCTGAGAAAATATTGCAACTGTACTTGATGGAAAGTGTCTCCAAAACACACCCTGTGGAGCATATGCAGTTTGTGCACATGTCACAGATCGGTATTTAGTCTGCTTGGGTTACAATGTTTAGTCTTTTTTCTGACACTATGGTGAGAAGAAGATTATCGGACACCCAGAAATGGCAGATTATTGGTGTGCATAATTCCGGCATGACCTTTAAAGCAATTGGTCTGGGGATGAATGTCCACGACACAGTTGTCAGTCTTTTGGTCAGATACAGGGTGGCGTCACATCGTGAAGACAGGGCACTAAATATTGAGGTTCCCGCATTCGCCACAAGCACTGACCTTAGCCATCACTGCATACTATTTCGCCGGGATTCTGGGGAAACAAGCATATGGAGAGCCGGGAACAAGTCTAGAAGGGCCACCAAACGTCATCTACTGAGTGCCCATCACCAACAAGCACGTTGGGGATTTGTGTTTACCACTTCAACGCTGGAATCTAAGGACTTGGCGAAGAGTACATTGGTCTAATGAAAGTCAATTCCTTCTTCCCTTAACTGATGGACGCTTGGAAGCAGCGAAATACAGCATTTGCAGCAAAAAAAACCCCAACCCATTCAACCAACTCTTTCCTTTGGTGGAGGTTCCGTCATGGTTTTGGGATGTGTCTCTCATGACTGTAAACTGGTGCACACCACCACCACTGACGTTAACCAAAACATACAACGTTCTAAAAATTACTAAGGGTGTTTTCTTTTTCCAAGGTGTATATTAGCTTACCAACAATGAAAGCAACTTGATTTTCCAAGTTAACGAGTTGTAACAACACTTTACTGAAACGTGATATTTGCTAAATGGCTTGTTTACGTATTGCACGTGATCGTCTGATCGTAGCACGTACATATCTAAAACCAATGTATGGCGCGCCCGAAGGGTCAGAATGCCCGTAAAACCAACATATATATTTAAGATATGAAGAGGCTATGAATATAAGAGGCCATATGGGTGTTAAACGTCAAAGGTATTGTTATATATTTTTAACAGGGGTTTCCTATTTTCACAAAGATGTCTCTTCATTTCGCGAACATGCCATCGTATTTCGTGAGCACACCATACGACATCGTGTGCTCAATTTAGTATTTCGTGAGCGCAATAATAACACCTTTTTCACTTTCATCTATGCCACATAAAGGGGAGTACTACCGTAACATAGTAAACACAGAAGTTGGTGCAGTGAAATGGAATAATTTTTTTCAGATCTGTTTTTTCTGAATTATACATTTCAGCATTAGTGTTATAGATCATACTGTGGGATGTGGCTATTGTTCATTTAGTGGTGGGGCGGTGGGGTAGTCTAGTGGTTATCAAAACACATTCTCTGTTGGACCGGCGGCGTCAACCCAATGTGCGTTGACGTCGCGCATACAACACA
>VKKT01001530.1:78225-89365 GCA_008038995.1 Haliotis laevigata | reverse complement strand
CTTATATAGCTGTGTGCCCCAACTCCAGTCATGTATAGCTGTGTGCCCCAACTCCAGTCTTACACAGCTGTGTGCCCCAACTCCAGTCATGTATAGCTGTGTCCCCCAACTCGAGTCATGTATAGCTGTGTGCCCCACCTCCAGTCTTATATAGCTGTGTGCCCCAACTCCAGTCATGTGTAGCTTTGTCCCCGAACCCCGGTCTTGTGTAGCTGTGTGCCCCAACTCCAGTCATGTGTAGCTGTGTCCAACTCCAGTCAACGTATTACTGTGCCAATCTCTTTCCTTTGTCTACTACAACATCTTGCTATGCCAGTCTCCCCTTTGTCTACTTCAACCTTTTCTATGCCAATCTCCCATTTGTTAAGTACAACATTTTGCTATGCCAATCTCCTCTTTTTCGAATTTAACATTTTGCTGTGCTAATCTCCTCTTTTTCGAATTTAACATTTTGCTGTGCTAATCTCCTCTTTGTCGAATTTAACATTTTGCTGTGCTCATCTTCTGACTGGGCTCCTACAAATTACTGCCCATCTCAAGTCATACCCTCACGTGCAGCAGCAAACACATAATTCATCAGGAGTCAGCCAGTGAGGGAAGTGGAATTCATGATGATGTGATAATGATCCTTTTGAAGTATTTGGGGTGCCATTTTCTTGCAATCTCTTTGGCCAGGTGACGAAAACACGATATCCTTTGTCAGTTGGGGGAACAATATAGAGGGAATCGAGTAGAAAACAGACTTTGGTGAATTGTTTTAAACATCCCATAGATCTTTGAAGGAGCTGACCGGAACCTAGGCCCACGACAGGTTTGGTCAGCACGCTTTAATGTACAACTGCTAGGCTTAATTTTGACATATCAATAGTAGTAACTTATTGAAAAAATAATGTTTGAAAATACTTTGTACTGAAACGTGCTTTTGAGTTGCGTCGAAGTGTCACATCACACACACTTGGTTATTTGTAATGGGTAATGGCTTTTCAAATTAGAAACAGAACATCTATAAATGATACGAAAACATATTTTATCCAAATCGGAGTCAAATTCATATGCCATGAATAGATTTATACACATATGCATATATTACAAACACGATGAGGATTTGTGTGGAAGCTTCAATCATTTCTATCCAATTTAGCTACGCCCAACAACTGTTACTAAGTGATGAATGTTAGTTGGCGCCATGAGACACGGTATCGCTGGGTACACTGAAGGGTAACCCGCACGTAGGCATGCTACACACGCGGTCTTGACAACCATAAAATTATGGTAAAATATAAATATTGACACTTGTTTCTGATCTGGCATGTGAATTTACTGAGCTATGACCTCGTTACTCACTAGGAAACAATCACAATAATTATGGTAATCAAACTACACTATGACAATCTGAATACTTAGTTCCTATACATGATCACTGGTCATGACCTCTTCATGTGTCACTTCACGTAGAATTGAGCTGGAAAGCAGTATTACTCGTGAGTGTTTCCACACAAAATGTTAATGACAAATCTTAGTCTATTTCTAAAACACTCGGTCTGCTTGGGCCACAGTCCAGATCGAGTAACATCACCGGCTGACTTTTGACTGTTAAAATCTTTGCATCAACCAGCATTTTGTTGTCTCGATTTCAGGTTGGAAGTTTAATCGAGTGCATTTCATCTTTTGTGGTTGTCAGATAATAGATTTCTATCCTCTAAAAATGACACTTTTTTCGTTATGACGCCTATATTATACACTGTTCTCTCTGGAGGCAGTTCTACTTCTTCACTGGGAGGGAAAGATTTAATTGCCTGTTTGAAATCCCAGCACAGGTTTCTCCCGGTTCTTAAGACCATATTTTTGGTGAGCCGTCGTTTATGACTTTTGCATATGGCGCCGAGAACTCGTCACGCCGACTTAGGGCGCATGCGTCACGCTCCGGCGCCGCCTGGCGTCGTCAGGTGTTCAAACCAGTATGCTTCAACCAGGCTCAAAACAGAGGCACCGAACACTAGCCAGGAATAGTCATATTTCTGTGTTGTGAACTTGAATTCAAATAAAGTTTTTTGTGTCGAGTTCAAACGTTCCATGATAATTAGAAAGAACATAACTTGTGCAAACGTGACTTCATTTCGTGTGTTATACGTACATGGCTCCTTTTAATAGTAGAGTTTAATTATTATGTTTCGTTCATTGTTTTTACAGGACAATATATATCGTTGATCACATGAATCGTTGGTAACAATTTCAGGTGTATATGAACGCCATCTGCCTAATAAATGTAATCACCCTTGGTCACATGCTCAGGTCGATAGAGATCTTCACTTGGAGCCTAACTGAATAAGATAATATGGCCTTCCAATGATGTTTTTCATGTTCACACATAAAATTAAATTATATTGTCATTATTATTTAAACAAGTAAATCTCTGGCTAGCTCATTTTACTGTAAGTACAAACATAAAAAATCGTATATATCATCTGCAGTTAACAGTATTGACATGTATTATGTATTAACATGCCAACAGATTATTCCCTTGTATACGTATTGGTGATGTGTTTACCTTTCGCATTAGAACGTTGGTCCCATTTTACATGATATTCTTTGATTCTGAAACTCCCTTTGCAGTGCCCCTTCCTGAATCCCGCCCGTCCCCTGGGACAACAGCATCATTCTGACTGTAGTACCACCTGTCTTCGAAACTAGCAGTTTATCAGTTGATGAGAGTTTCATAACACTTATTGACACCCTGTCTGTTTCGGGTCTCCTCACACTCAAGCATGTCATGAGGAAAACATCCTCAGCTTATCACAAAGACATAGAGATCGGTGTCAACGCCTTTCTTCCATTTCCAATACCATTTTAGTACGTGTCTTTTGTAATAAATTATTAAAAATGAACAGAGAAATAAAGCAATAAAGACATGCTTGATGTTATTGATTTCACCTTTTCATTCTTTCAATCGATGGTTTGATAACCACGTAGTGGGACATGTCTGGGGAATGAACCAGTAGGTATTGAGGTAGATACTACGTTTACTAAATCCGCCTAACAACATATCAAACCTTTGGCAAAGTTACGGGTTCGTGAAGTGACTCAAAGATTGACTGTTTGACATTTTACTCACAAAACACTAAATACACACTTATGCTATAAGCAGGCATATGCATATCCACAAGCGTACACAGCATGTCCAACAAACAGGTATTATCTGAAAAAGAACTGAAGAAAACATTTCGAATTATTATGTTCATCCACTGAATCACGGAGTCTGTACTTGGAGCCGTGTACTTTGGCATCAGCATCAGCATCAGCATCACAAATTCTACATCAGTGCTACCGAGCTTTGAGGCCGGCGACAGCTCGAGGTTCCCACCACCACCCACACTCAACTTGTAGCGAAGGCTGGAGCTGACAACAGTCAAGACTCACAAGACGAGGAACCAACCGGGAAGACGACTGGTAAAGTCATTGTACATCTGCCAGCAACCAAAAGGGCATTTTTATATGGCACATTTATAGCGTGTCACAAACGGGAGTCGATGAGCAGTCATAAGGAAACAATCTCCGGCAGCACCTGAAGCTACTCCCCAGCATCTGTAAGGTAGTCAACACCAGTATTGCAGCAAAACACTATAAAAACTCACAGGCTTAATTATCGGGGGACTCATGGCTTTTCCTCCAAAGCAGTAGATCGGAAAAATGATGATATTTTCACATAGGAGGAACATCAAACATGAGCAGGTGTTTCATCAGAAACTATCATCTTTATTTACCCTACACCTTTTACTACGATGAGATAACATGGGTTTTCTATCATTGTACGCAATCATTGTAGCTGACAATAAACAAATATGGTTTTATAGGTAAACAGGTAGCGGTGATTCATTTGAAAATAAGTCATTTAAAGTTGAGAAAACACATTGAGGAGAGTCTGTTCAGTACCAAGTAGTAATTCACAAAAGCCACATTGACTTAATACTTATACTTACTCACAATACCTCCAACAGGACAGACGAAGATACATCTATACATGAGACTTCGCATCTATATGTGGAATATCAGTCCGTATTCACGAGGTGTATAATAAGACACAGATGACCTGAAGTGTATACAGAACCCAGAGGATATAGCAGAGAGAACTGTACAAGAGCATAACAGACAGAGAGTTGTTAATTCCCTTTGGAATGGGGTAAGACGAATGTATGTCCTCTCGATAAATCAGGTGACAAAGAAAACCCTATAGGGGCATCACAATGATAAATGTTTTATGTAAGGTGTTTCAGTTCAGTCTTATACTCAGAGATGGTGTTGCACTAATAATAATATTATTGATGACGCCGAAACTGGTTTTAGAGCATATGACTCAACCACAGATAAAAATAGTCATTACAGGCTATTGCTGAAACATACGTTGGCAAGAGGAAAGGTAGCTTTTATTGCTTCTTTCTTGATTTTTCTGATTTTTTAAAAATATTCTACCACGCATGATGTCCTCTTTAAAAGTATCATAGAGGAGGTAAATTTCTTAAGAATATAGTATCTATGTACGCTTGAGTTAGTGCTTGTATTAGGGCCTGACAGAGTACTTCTGATACTGGCACACGTCAGGGCTGTGTTCTAAGTCTGCAGATATTTATTATCTTCGTTAATCATCTTATTAAGAGCATGGGGGTTCATGGTGGCCGAGGTGTTTATGTATGTCCTACCTTGGAGAACGTTTTTGCTTCAATGTTTGCAGATGATGTATCTTCTGTCGCAGATTCTTTTTTACAGCTTCAAAAGTTCTAAACGCAGTGGACATGTTTTGTAGTTCCAATGGTATGAAAGTACATCTAAATAAAAACTAATATCTTGTTCTTCCGTAATGGTGGTAATTAGCTTATTTGGAGTGGTATGTATGTGGTGTTTACAGAACTGTACAAGTGTACAACAGATGATATGTGGTGTATACAGAACTGTACAAGAGTAGAACAGATGATATGTGGTGTATACAGAACTATACAAGAGTAGAACAGATAGGTGGTGTATACAAAGCTGTGTAAGAGTATGACAGATTATATGTGGTGTATACAGAACTATATAAGAATCTAACAGATGATATGTGGTGTATACAGAACTGTATAAAAATCTGACAGATTACATGTGGCGTATACAGAACTGTATAAGAATTTGACAGATGATATGTGGTGTATACAGACCTGTATAAGAGTATGACAGATGATGTGTGGTGTATACAGAACTGTATAAGTGTAGAACAGATGATATGTGGTGTTTACAGAACTGTACAAGAGTAGAACAGATGATATGTGCTGTTTACAGAACTGTAGAAGAATTTGACAGATGATATGTGGCGTATACAGAACTGTATAAGAATCTGACAGATGACATGTGGTGTATACAGACCTGTATAAGAGTATGGCAGATGATGTGTGGTATACAGAACTGTATAAGAGTATGACAGATGATATGTGGTGTATACAGAACTGTACAAGAGTAGAACAGATGACATGTGGTGTATACAGAACTGTACAAAAATAGAACAGGTGACATATGGTGTACACAGAACTGTACAAGAGTAGAACAGATGATATGTGGTGTATACAGAACTGTATTAATGTAGAACATATGATATGTGGTGTATACAGAACTGTATTAGAGTAGAACATATGATATGTGGTGTATACAGAACTGTATAAGAGTATAACAGATGATATGTGGTGTATACAGAACTGTATAAGAGTATAACAGATGATATGTCGTGTATACAGAACTGTATAAGAGTATAACAGATGATATGTGGTGTATACAGAACTGTAGCAGGACATGGTTTGTGTGTTATTTTGGAATGTTCCGCCGCTCGTTCTTTCCTCTCACTCCAGCATATCAAATACACCATAATGACCGTGACATTATCAGTCCCCTCACTAATATTATGGAAGGACTTTCCTCCGTGTAAACCACCAGTTCCCATTCATTGTTACACTAATGAATGACACCTAAATAGAATATTTATTCACTAACAATGTTATCATTCTGCCTTGTGATGTTTACTGTGCGTTTGCGACATGTGTTTGTTACGATCATGCGTCTACAGTCAAGTGTTTATGGTACACTAAAGTCAAGACAAATTTTCATCTCATTGTACACATCAAAAACTGTGTGTGTTATCGCTCTAGCTACCGTGTCGACTGTAGGACAGTTTCCTTTGTATCATGTGCCGGCCCGCACTGTTACCAGCAAATCATCGCAGGTGCAACACCTGTGCAGCACATGCAGTCTAGCTTCGACACCTGCGCAGCACTCAAAGTTTACTGGGGACACCTGTGAAGGAAGTCAGCAGTGCATCTGTCTGGCAACTGACCAGGAAGTATCGTCGCAGTCATCTTCGCATACCACGTCGTTTAAAAAAGGTTATTGTGTTTCCGTTATTGCATCTCAGTGAAATGTTTGAACGTCCCATAACGTGATGTAAAGGGAAATGACCAGGGCAATAGACACACACACATGTAAAAGCACATGAGATAATATTCTTTGTACAGCCCAACAGTTATTGGCTCAAATGATATTTCAATGGGTGAATTCAAATTATCCTTAACAAGAAATATAATCAAATTATTCTCTACGTTCACAAAGAGCTTCAAATTCTTATAAGCGTCTATAAATTTCATGATTAATCAATATTGCCCCTTGTAATTTGTAATTATTGTGATCTTAGGGTGAGATATACAGCTCTGTCGATAAGCATTATAATATAAGAAGAGAAACCATTTTCTTGTCTTTTCTTCAGCTAAAGGTTTTGAAAAATATAGCGTTTGCGCATTACCCACGACAAAATCATCTCAGTTGACAACGTTTTATTTTTCATCGATTTTATGATAGCGGAAATTTTAGTTTATGAATTTACGACTCACCAAAACCTTCTTTCATGTGTGGAAATGTAGAGAACATACATTTTATCTTCCTAATATTAGTGTAAAAATTGTGTAATTGTCTCTTTTCCATACATGGAGTTTCATCAATGACATAATATAATGTTTAACATTAAATACAAAATACCACGCTCGCATACGTAATCCGCACATACCTCAACTACAGACTTAGCGACAAATTATTTAATCATTTTGCCTGGATGAGATGTTGGAAATCTGTTCCAGTCACAGTTATTGCATCAACTTAAACATTCGGTTTCTTTGAAACGAAACACAAAGTAGGCAAACAGCGCGCACTCTAGATTCAACGGCGATGTAGCATATACAAAACAAATCTGTTGCAAATTCAAATTCAAATCTATACCATCTTCACATCTAAACATTTTTAAAATTCATGTATCTATAATATATCTTTAAATCTGTAGTCACTTCAAATCAATAGTCTCCTCAAGTCTATGCTTTCTTCAAATCTACGCTCTTTTCAGATCTATGTTCTGTGGTCTAGACAAGCAGAAACAGGCGTGTTGTACGTTTAGATTTCAAATTATTGCTACAAAAAATATCCCTCAGAGGTTCTCATAAATCATATTGCTACGAAATACGAGCTTCGGCATTTTCTTGAATTCTTTGATCTTGCATAGGATACGTGAGCCCTGTTCCGAGAGGTAAATTTACAGGAAACAATTGCAGAACACTTTGATGATTTATCAACTCATGACATCACAGAGGTTGCCGCTATACAGATAAACACCCCAACAGACAGTTGTTGTAGATCGTAAACCAAGCTACACATCCAGATGCCATTCAGTTGCAACTAGGTGAGGTGTACGCAGCAACTGTATTTCTTGCTGATCTAAAAAACTTCACTCACACAGTCCAAGCTGCACACCCTGACCCTTTCACCATCAACATAACGTACATATTCCTGACTTCACCTAATCTGAACACAGCACTCACACATTCAAAGCTGCACATCCTGACCCTTTCATCATCAACATAACGTGCATATTCCTCACTTCACCTAATCTGAACACAGCACTCACACATTCCAAACTGCACACCCTGACCCTTTCATCATCACACATTCCAATCTGCAACCTCCCTCAACACAGCACAGTGGACTCACACATTCCAAACTGCACCCTTTCTCATCGCAACACGATGCACTCACACATTCTAATCTGAACTCCATCTCAAAGCAACACGCTGCTCACACATTCCAAACTGAACTCTCTCTCAACGCAACACGATGCACTCATGCATTCCAGACTGAACTCCATCTCAACGCAATATGCAGTACTCTCACATTCCAAACTGAACTCCGACTCAACGCAACACGATGCACTCATACATTCCAAGCTGCACACCCTGACCCTTTCACCATCAACATAACGTTCATATTCCTCACTTCACCTAATCTGAACACAGCACTCAAACAGGCCAAACTGCACACCCTGACCCTTTCACCATCAACATAACGTTCATATTCCTGACTTCACCTAATCTGAACACAGCACTCACACATTCCAAACTGCACACCCTGACCCTTTCATCATCAACATAACGTGCATATTCCTCACTTCACCTAATCTGAACACAGCACTCACACATTCCAAACTGCACACCCTGACCCTTTCATCATCACACATTCCAAACTGCACCCTCTCTCATCGCAACAGGATGCACTCACACATTCTAAACTGAACTCCATCTCAAAGCAACACGCTGCTCACACATTCCAAACTGAACTCTCTCTCAACGAAACACGATGCACTCATGCATTCCAGACTGAACTCCATCTCAACGCTATATGCTGTACTCACACATTCCAGACTGAACTCCATCTCAACGCAATATGCTGTACTCACAGATTCCAAACTGAACTCCATCTCAACGCAACACGATGCACTCACACATTCCAAACTGAACTCCCTCTCAACGCAACACGCTGCACTCACACATTCCAAATTGCACCCTATCTCAACGCAACACGCTGCACTCACACATTCCAAACTGTATTTCTTAGCTATCCACGTCGTGAGTACAGAGTTCGAAGATTTAAGGATTCGGCAAAGACGTTGTTTTAAGGAAGTTATGTGAAATCCAATACTCCTGTCAGGTGCGCAAGGTTGGCGTGTTTGTTTAAGACATTCAATATACCGAATTTCCATTTCTGGTCTTGAAAGAAATCGTATCGCTGGAGCAAAAATAACATATCAGTGATAAAGAAAACATGTCGTATATGTTGCGAGTGACCTCATTGGCTGAAGTTGTGCTTGTGGCGTTGTTTCCTCTTTTCACACTTTTGAAACAGAAAACGAACGCGTCGAACGTTTACTTCTTGCTTCTATCCAACTACAAGAAGGAAGGTACTGCGCTTCCATATTTTTTTATCGATTGACATGTCTTATGTACTGTCAGCAGACAAATTATCATTCCATTCAAAGACACAAGTTATAGTCGTGTACAGTTTTCTAGTGGTACCGAGCCCGCATTAGATCAAAATATATTGGAGATACAGTACGGCATCTATAGTTTGGATTGGTGCTTTATTTGGCTCAGAAAGCTTGCAGGTGGAAGGATCGTCACCAGCAAACAAGCAATTGATAGTACCTCCACTTGGCAGTGTGTATTGTACACATATTACAATTACACAAGGAGTACGCGCTTAATTTTGGCATGAACTTTACATAATGAATATTTCAATATTTGATGCCTATTATTTACGGTAACATGGATTATTAAATGTGGCTTTCCCAGACTATAATCTTCAGGTCAGTRCCTGGTGACACCACCCTTTGCAGCCGTCACTGCTCGACACCGCCTTGGAAGGGATTAAGGGTACAAGTCTTTTTAAAACAGTATATTTAACTGAAATTAATGGAGTTTGTCAAATACAACGCGGCTTCGTTCGAATGCCAAGTCTTGGTTTGGGTTTTTGTTTACATATTTTTAATCATACTTTGTACACTTTATTCAGTTGATATACTAGCATCTTAAAGATAAGATGCCCTAACATAATACAATGCAATGTACATGGTCCTCATTAAGCCCTGACACTAAACTGCACATGGTGCACCATAACTAGTTGATGTCGGAATAGCACCAGGTTTAATAGAGCAAAGGTAGTACAAGCTGGGGAACAGATGACAGACGACAAATAGGATAACCTCAGCTGGTCTATGAAAAGGGAAATGGACAGAAAAAGAAGCTAAGTTAAGAAAACGAAATAAAAGAATTCAGGAATGTTTTATTCAGTTAAAGCCAAAGGGAAGAGCATGGTTTGAATGAATATCATCAAGCCAGGACAATTTGAAATTTGTTGTGATTATGTCTACTGTTCAGATTCAATGTCACATATAAAATATGCGTCGTTAAAAATCCCATCTAAAAGCTGAGTTACGATCTTGTCTTGTTTACTGCAGAGAATTTAACCCTAATGGTACCGAAAATCGAAACAGCTATACATGTATAAGATTATAATAAGCAAGAACCAAAAATTAAAACCAAAAAAAACACCAAAAAAACAAATCAACATCATGCAAGATACATTTACTGAATACTATATATTTGCTCAAATCTGAAGTGTACAGCACCATCTCTCAGTACAACGCCCTCTCTCTCTACTACACAATCTCTCAGTACAACGCCCTCTCTCCCTACTACACCATCTCTCCGTACAACATCATCTCCCCGTACAAATCATCTCTCCCTACTACACCATCTCTCCGTACAACACCATCTCTCAGTTCAACGCCATCGCTCCGTAAAAATCATCTCTCCGTACAACACCATCTCTCCGTACAACACCATCTCTCCGTACGACACCATTTCTCCGTACAACACCATCTCTCGGTACATCGCCGTATCTCCCTACTACACCATATCTCCCTACTACAGTACAACCAGAAATTATTGAGAATTTAAAGATTGTAATTTTTTAAATTGTTTTCACTCATTACTCACGTATTAAATGTAAATAGTAGCAGAACATAACTCCAGATTCAAAGACAGGTGAACAGTTAGTATTTTGTCAAGTCACCACGGGCAGCAATGCAGGTTTCAATGCGGCGGAGCATACTCCTGATCAAAGAAGTTAGAAAGTCGTGGTCCATGCTGCCCCAATATCGGACCACTTCTTCTTTCATTTCAGCAATATTCGTCAGATTTATCTTATTGACACTTTCCTTCATAAGTCCCCAAACATTTTCTATTGGATTTAG
>VKKT01001530.1:56227-67205 GCA_008038995.1 Haliotis laevigata | reverse complement strand
TTCAAGAGCTTTACCCAGTATTTGATAACTTTTATCTGTGCTTCTAGATAAAGTGGGAAGCGGCCGCATTCACCATAGATCATCACATTTGGGGTATTTAATTTAACTCCTAAGACTTTTTTACATGCGTACAAGTGAACCTTTTCCAATGCTTCCAACCGAGAAAAGCCCCAAACGCTTGTCATGAAGTCGATGGCAGACCATCTCAGCATCCAGTTGATCCAACTACTGGAGAAAGCGCAAGCCCTTCATTATGTCACTGTGTAATTAAAATCAACCAGTTTAACACCTATATGTGCCAAGATATTTCGCCAGCGGCTTGAAGAGCTCGTACACTGGACATTCCCGCCTGATCACATTTCACTTAATGGGCCTATGCGCGTCGAAAGGGCCTTTGCGGTAACACGACGTACAGAGAGATTACAAACATTAATGATATAACGTTAGCTCAAGATGATTCTCTGCCTCAAGCTACTGCCAGCTGTAGGCCAAGACCTCCACGGGCTGACTGAAAAGTTGTGGAACTCAACTGCATTTGCATTTTATGGAAATACACAACCAGGCATTAGGTAACCAGGTGCATCAGTTGATGAAGATGGTCAATACTGACGGCCGTGTTGTCATCAAGTTTTTCTCACTGAAAAGCCAACAGTCAGCTATCTATCACCACAACTGGGCACGCCAGAGGTTTTACCACGCTTGCTTCCAAGGCTTCTGATTCCCGATCAGAAACGCTCAAGGTTTGCAAAATATAATATCGTCGTTTTTTAGCACACACAATTGATGTTGTTGGACGAGTTTTACTTAGTTAGTTTCTGATTGTTGTAAGCATGAATTAACCAATCTTAGTCGGAACATAACCAACAGGCAAGGCAATGAAATCATATGCCGTGTCTTCCTCGGAATAAGCTAGGCCAATACGCTTTAATCAGCTGGTGTCTTACAGGTAAACTGGAAAGGTCAGACCACAATAGGTCAGTATTGTGCTGTATTGTTTGGGCACCGACGTGGAATACCCACCAAAAGGGTGTTGTACCACACTGGCAAGGTATCAGTCTTCTGTAGTCATATCTGCAGTGAACGTGACTTTCAGCTCACTGCATACCCCATGTCTTCACCTGCTTTAACACAGTCAGATGTCCGCCTCTTCCACAAACGTGAACACTGAACTGTGTTTCAAAACATACTGTTGATATTGATGACGTCGAGGATGCTGAGCAATGATTAGGCTTCAACCCATAAACACAGTCTGTCATAGTTAGACCCCGCGCTTTGCCGCCTTCTGTATCTACTTTAATTGTCACTTTTCTATTAAGTAAATATTTCGCTCATATGACTACGTGCATGCGTGTGTATGTGTGGCTACTTGTACTAGCCAAGAGTAAAGCTGGTTTTATAGTGCTAGCTCACTGAGATAACATGCCGCAGTTAAGCATGAATATTATTGAATATCCCACTCAGACACATTATACTGACTCCGAGCCGACCAGTCCTTGTTGTACCCATTAATGCCGATCGGCAGGCAGGGACCAACAAGTACCATATTTAAACGTCTTTTGGTATTACGCGGCCGGGGATCGAATCCGGTACCTTCCGCTCTCCGGGCAGACGCTCTAACCACTACACCATGGAGGCGGTCTCATGTCTGTCAAGACAGCTCGAGTGATTTCGTATTCCCCGAATTCATCTTAGTTCCATGTAGAACAGGTTTAAGGAACATAACTAACTGACAATAATGTTTTACAAATGAACACCTTTTCTTGTGACATATGAAAGTCTAAACCTTGAAATGTATTGCCACCATGAACACTTGTCTGGACAGTGCATCTATTAATTTCTTAAATGTTTATGCAAATGTCACATTTCCATATTGCATCACCAGGTTTTCAATAAATTCGATTTAATTCACGTGCTAGAATTGGTTACTGAAGTACGTCGTCTTCTTGTGATATATCTTTAAAAGGAAATTGTGCAAACAGATGGGTGTTCTAGTTGGTGAGAGAATGCGAAATGTACAATATAGACAACGCGTTCTTGCTTGCAGAAGCACATTGCACATAGGGAAGTTTCTAAATAGATTCCTCCTGAAGGACGCAGCTGGAGAAGTGTAGATGCATGATATGTAAGTTGATATAAGAGGCAGAATACTGATATAGAGGTAAGAATGGTACAGAATACTTAGAGAGCTAGTATGATTTTACGCCGCTTTTAGCAATATCAAGTCGGGGGACACCAGAAAATGGGCTGCACACATTGTACCCATGTGGGGAATCGAACCCAGGTCCTCGGCGTGGCCAGCGAACGCTTTAACCACTAGGCTACCGTACCGCCCCACTGACAACTGAATGTAGGCAGATGTACAATAACAATTGCAAACAACACAAACACAATGGAGTCAGTTACACAGTAGGGATTAACAATTAAAAGGTTCTATGACAAGTTGATCGGATGCTAATTACAAAAAGGTCCATTGCTTGATTAGATCTTCACACCCTTCATCTCTGATGGCCAAAGATTTGTGACGGCGGACCTTTGTTTCGTTGAAGTACTGGTGTTTGGTCGTGATGAATTGGACTTTGTCTTTTGGTGTTTGTCTGCGAGGGCTGATGTTCTGTCTGCACATCCCGCGTTGACGTCTCAAGTTCTTCGTAAATACTCCACCCTAATGACCACAACCCTCCCTCCAGACAGCAGGCCCCCGTCCTCCAAAAGGAGTGATATGTAAGATAAATTGTAACTGTGGTGACTCATATATTGAAATCTTCCTGCAGTTAATACACTCATCCGTCATGTCGTTTTTGCAACAAAATCGTCAGCTGTACATATGTGTGTTTTATTAGCATTTTACAGGCGCTTCCTTTAACTAGTGTACATGCTAGTTGCAACGGCCAACTTCCCCTTATAGAATACATAAAATACATTAAGTACACATTGAACCATATTTAAAGCATGAAAATCGTAAAAACATTATCACTTGCCTCTTTTTGCATGTTTTTTCCCTTTATGTTATATGCAAGCTGTCATTACCAGTACAGGTCCACAGATCATTTTCTAATCAGAAATTTCATCTTTAGTATGGAAGAAGGACGCAGTCGCAAATGCACTAAGTGAAAGCTATAGTGCAAACCTTGTACAACGAGAACAATCCTTCACCAACTCTAGTGTGAGCATCCCGATAAAGGAATCCGATTTCACATGCCATACTTTAGCTGAAGGGGTCGGCACAGGTACTACAGATACGTACCCCAGGTACGTTTCTGTATACAGATATGTACCCTAAACAAAGTCAAACTACAGAAACGTACCCGGTACCCTAAAAGACGGACGAGTCCATATTCCACAATCCAAAACCGAACCGCATGTACTTGTTCCCGTTCAACTGATTGCGAGTGGTATTCATCATCGCGAAATATCCGTTACTGTGTATTCTCATTACTTACATACGGCAATCAAATGTATCTAATACAACAGCATGACAGTTCCGATAAAGAATACGACACAATGGGAATGGAATCGTCCTAGGGTAAGTTTCTGTATTCTCATTACGGCCTGGGTACATATCTGTATACAGAAACGTACCTGGGGTACATATCTGTAGTACCCGTGTCGACAACGACCCCCTTCAGCCATACTTGGCACTCGCTCCCAGGTGGCGAATTTTGGAAGATTTTCTTGGCCAAAATGTCAGCTTATACGCTTTCATCTTTGTTGGATACTTTGGGAATATCAGGAGCTGCGATGAGCAGCAACTGCGAGAAAAACAGCTGGACAGCATGTTTCCTTGACAATGGAAGGAAGTGGTGTCCCGCTTCGGTTGCATGGCCCAAGGGGAGTAACTCTGTCTGCCTTCATATTCTTTTCATCCGTGAACCGCAGCGTCACGCGCTCGCCAATAGAACCTGGGTGGTTGTATAAATAGAGAACCGTATCGACCAGCGTGGCACAATACTCGACCAGATGAAATAAAAACCTTCCACTATCAGTCATATACTGCACGTACAAAGCGCTTGTCGACAGATACTCAATCGTGTTGTTCGTAGCTGCAAGCGTCGTCACTAGTTCTGTATGTGTCAAAGGATCCATTGTACACAAACACGGTGTTCACAGGACACGGTTGAAAACTTCCTCAGTCTAACGGGATACGTACACACAAAACGCTGACGTCATAAAACACGCTTACTTGTCTGCTTATCAATATTGAAGTGGAGAGAGTCTGGTGGACGTTTGATACATTTTTTTTACAGGACGGCATTGATTGTGGTCTACTTTCTACTACAACCCTGGCGTGGACAGATCAACAAAGAAACTTGCATAAAGACTAGGTTTTGAAAGGGTGGTTTATACTAAACATCGGTTCATCGCTTCGACCCCATATTAACATCGTATCTGCTTTAAATATGAAAAATCCTTGACCCTCATCCTGATTAATGCATAACATGTTCGATTTTTATATTAAAAAAGTACATGTATTCAAATTTCTTATATAAGGATGGCTGAGACAATACAGGGAGCGACGGCAGTCCCATAGATGGATTACGTATTGCGAATTGGTGCCGCGAGATAGCCATCCTTAAACTTAATTCACATTTGATTTAAAAAAAAGAGTACTGAAATGAAAACGTGTCTGCATATGTAAGTGATATGCTTGACTCATGCGGGGTCTGTCGTCTGTCGTCCGGCGTATTTAACCACGAGGTGTAGCTCAAGTAATTTTCAACGTAAACACATACCGCCCCCGGTGAGAAAACCTACAATTATTCAAATTCAGTCAGATAAAGCCGTAGTCATTTATAATGATATGAATAAAATTACCGGAAGTCATTCATTTCTGATTCTGAATCGCTTTATCCTGTGATTAAAATGTAGCTGCAAAATGACACTCTAAATAGTCTCTCATAGCAACGTCCTGGATGACGCCCGTTGGTACAGTGAGCTTTCTTCAACACGGATTTATCCAGTTTAAGTATTTCTTTGCAACAGTTGCTTTTTTCCTATATAATCTCCTCACTTCGATGCATATTGCGGTTTGATGACTACATGGCTTCAGAATTCCTAGTATGTGCACAGCGGGAGAGAACCTTCTAAATCACACCCAAAACAGTCAGGTGAACACATAAATACAGTGTCCCTAAGCTTTGTGACACAATTTTATGGCTACGATCTTTAATAAATGTGATTGACATGTAAATTATGCTAATTAACATAATTAATCAAACAATAAACATCCAATATCATCATTAATTAAAAAATGATACACCCTGTGTTTCTGTAAATTACTTATGCATGTACGAACTAACACAAGTCTAATTGTTCCCGGGGTTAAAAGCATGTAGAACAAAATATGTTTGCAAAACAAAGAAAAACAAAGGTCAGTATGAGAATCAGTGAATAATATAGACTGACCTCAACAATACCATAAACGGAGAACGTAGAGAGTCGAGGATCACGAAATGAGTAACACGGAATCACTATTTTAATGTTCAGTTTTCTCGGCGTTCGCCGATAAAGCAATTGTGATGCATGGATGGCTGTGCTTTGACTGACGCCACACACCTTCCACGCATGCGCGTCATGTTTAGCTCTGTGGAATGGAGGGAAATTTAAAACTTTTCTCGGAGGCCGTGTGTTGCGTTCCTCGAAGCAAACTTTTTCGCGCGCTTTTCTTGCCGGTTGTCGTGTAAAGGAACCCAACGTAAATATGTTTGGGTATCTACAGACTGTAAAGAACAGATTCCTGTTGCACTTGAAGTAAGGTACAATAGAATAAGTTTGCACCCGGTTCTCATAAAAGACCTCGTGTTTTACTTCTAAAGCTTCTCCTGTTTGACTCTCTGTAAACATTCGGAGATACCTCCTGGCTTTCCCCGATTATTTGGCAACCTCCATGTCCTCTTATTACCTAGAAGCATAGTACATGTTCGCTATTGCTAGGTTCTAGCGTGTCCACAATTGGACAGTGTTTTCTGACTGTCATACGTCTGCTCTACTGTCGCCGCCAGCCTCTGCCTCTGTTTCTCTTCTACCCTAGGTTCTCCCACCAAACTCTCTATTATTTCCGCTTTATGCCACACGAACGGTAGCCCAATCCTTTCAGATATTTGCAGTTGTTTATTAGTTATTCAATGTGGAAGTATTAAAGCAGACCAGCTGCCTATCAGTGATCGTTTCGTTAGCAGCAGCCCGCCAGACAAAGTGCTGTACCGTTACCCCTATTTTTATGTTAAATCGGAATAATTAGAAGATAAAAACTGACTCTACTTAATTTCAGTGCGCGCTTGGTGAACTGTTTGATTAATTGGTTGTTGTAAGGGGTTCTCCCCTCACTCCACTGTCACGTCTTTGAGGCAGGCCAGGTGAAGGAAGGAGGTTAGGCAGCCCTCAAATACAGGCCGTGTGCTACCGACGCAAAAAATAGCCCCAAACTTTTCGCCGACAAAGAAATTGCGCGTGATGCAAAGATTAATGTTGAGTTGGTTCTCGGACGTGCATGAGAAATGAACGAGAATGACAATACCCGCTGCTGCCAGCCCCCTTTCTCGTTTACTTCAGACACTTTGGGGAGCCATTTCAGTTTTCCAATGCACTACTAGGAGTCTGTCAGCCGCCCTGTCGACGTAGCTTGTATTGAACACCACCACCTGAATCAGGGGGCTGTCGGTAGTGCAAATAAAGCTTCCAACCAACTGTATTTCCATTGCAACGTATGGCTACCTTTTAAGGCATTGTTTTTCCCCCTTCAGTAGTCATTTCCCCCTCCACACAAGCAGATGCGCAAGGAACAGCAAAAACAGAACGTGCTTTCCAAAGATCAGGGGACGTCCCCTTTCCTTGATGTTAGCAGCTGGTATGGGGAGGTGATGGGAGTGGGAAACTACGTTTGTAGGCAGAGGTACCACTAACCCTCTGGACTTTTTCCAAAACCAGCTGCAAATGTGCTTTACGATAACAAACTTGGTTCCTAAAGTCAGATTTAATGCCCACCTTCACTTATCATCATTAAGAACATTGCGGTGAGTTTTTTAAATTGCAAGGAAACAAAAGCAAGACAATAACCTGAAGTAGATTTGTTGCCATGTCCCTTCCATCTGCACGACCAATGGCAAACCAAAAAAGCAAACAGTAGTGTGGTTAATGTACCGACTTGCCACCCGAAACCGTAAGCCTCGTAACACACAAGACATGTACACTTGTAGATGAAAGCTGATACCGCCTTTATATGCTGTGTTTTGGCAATACATGTGACTGACAAGTCAGAAAAATAAGTATCCTTGGGTTACTTTAAATCCATCCATTGGAAAGCACGTTCTGCTTTTTCTCCATCTAGAAACATATGTATGTCACTGTAGTGATTGTGAAGTACAGTGTTTCACTTCTTGAAACCTAGGCCTTTAAATATTTGCCGAACATCCAAACAGAGACCACTAAGGCAATGTTTATCTCATTTATTGCGACCCCTCAGAGCTTATCTTAACACCTCTGAAACTAGACAGACAGTCATTTCTCACGTCAGTTCTTCCCTGTGCTTAAGTGATGAGGAATCCGATGACAAAAACATTTGGAGCACTGAAGAACCACGTGTAACATTGAACATCACTATTTAACACGAGAGAGTCTGGCGTCGTGTAAATGACGCTCACATTCTTCGTATCGGAATGGTAGCAAGGGAAAAGTAGCAATGGCGAGCATTGTGGGGAGATAACTCTCATTTGACGTAATTGATGTTCTCGCTTACAAAACGTATTAAATAACTCTCGCTATAACAACTTGCGTCGTTGCCATGGTAATAGTTCAATGAATAGAGTGGCGCGAAACCAGTACGTTGTTTGAATGTATGTCTGTATCAGATAAGAGTAACCACCTCCGAGGTGTCACCTTACCGACTGGATGACACACAGAGCAACTGGCGACAAAAGGCGTTCTAGTTACACTGTACATAGACGCTAGTCTGCAGAATCGGGGCTTTCCTATAGACCATTGTGCAGACCTTAAGCAATGATAATTACCTGTGGATTTGAGTAATCGATTCCTATATCAGAACTATAGTAGATTTGTCATTAGCCAGAGAGCGAGAGAGTGGCCTGCTAGTCATTAAACGACCGTCACGCGTTATCGGATCTACGTGGTATATGGCGCAGGCGCCTTAAGGGATTATGGGAAGATGTCCAAATAGTGTATGGGCGTATCAGCGGATTTTGTGAGCAGGCTATATACATGACACGAGTAAGACTGAGGCTGGAAACACGGGACCGCTACTAATCCCTACAGGGCCTGAGCAGGATAGAGGCTGTACACACGGAACACCATCCCTGTGAAACACAGCAACTGGGCAGCGAAGAATACACAGATGCTAGTCTGGTGCAATGCGTATAACTGAAGACCAGACTTATGTTCAAAGTACAATACTATGTATCTACGTGTCAATACGCCTTAATGAACATGCGTACACAGGAGTGTTACACAAAAGAGCTGGTACCATTAAGTCCATAAGCCGAAGCTGTGATGTCAGTAGAAAATATACATGTTTCTGTATGTACGCATGGCATCCGCACCATCACCCAAGATATACCTGTTCATAAACACATACGAATCCAGAACTGTCTTCCGTGATACGTATGCCTTTATCTAGGTACAACCACCGTGACATCTTCAGTGACACATATGCCTCTATCCATCTCCGTACTATCTTCAGTGACACATATGCCTCTATCCATATCCGTACTATCTTCAGTGACACATATGCTTCTATCCATCTCCATACTATCTTCAGTGACACATATGTCGATATACGTACTATCTTCCATAAGTTACATTAAGATATACGTATTCAACTTCGTACTATCTTCCATGATAAATATATATAAGGACATACGTATTCAGCTTCGTGCTATCTTCCATGATATATTAGAGATATACGTATTCAGCTTCGTACTATCTTCCATAATTTACATTAGGACAAACGTATTCAGCTTCGTACTATCTTCCGTAATTTACATTAGGATATACGTATTCAGCTTCGTACTATCTTCCGTGGTATATATAAGGACATACGTATATTCAGCTTCGTACTATCTACCGTAATTTACATCAGGATATACGTATTCAGCTTCGTACTACCTTCCATGACATACATAAGGACATACGTATTTAGCTTCGTACTATCCTCCATGATATATATAAGGGCATACGTATTCAGCTTCGTACTATCTTCCATGATATGTATAAGGATATGCGTATTCAGCTTCCTACTATCTTCCATGATATATAATTATATTAGGATATACGTATTCAGCTTCCTACTATCTTCCATGATATATAATTATATAAGGACATACGTATTCAGCTTCCTACTATCTTCCATGATATATAATTATATAAGGATATAAGTATTCAGCTAATTACTATCTTCCGTAGCACATGCTAATTTATGTATAGCTTAACAAGTTTAAATTGTTTCTTACCTATGAACAGAGATTATCGTATATATGGGTTAATGTAAATTTACAAACGCATTGTAATAATAATTGGAATACGCAGGAAAACGCTGGAAGTAAATAGACAAACACTATTACAGTCAAAATGAAACCACAATATGCGTCTTCATACTACTTTTTACCTGTCAGAAAACGCAAAATCTATCACATTGGCGGTATGGATATGCAATCAAATAATACTTATGAAGATAATGCCATTGCCAACATAATTGCAAAGTGATATCTTTGTGATATTTTCACAATTGAAACAAAAAAGTAGATATTTACGCCATGAATTTTCTGATGCATTTGGAAGCAGGATATGATACACCGTTCACAATATGTAATTCGTACATTACAAAACAAAACACAACAAATAAACAGTACAATGACACCTTGATGCCTCTTATGGCATTTTGCATACTTATTTCGTTGTTTTTCAAACTGCACCCTGAGGAATGGTGAATCGTGTGCTTGGTCATTCATGACCTCGCCTTATCGGTTTCGAGTTTGAGGACATAACCTTATTTACTTACATACATTTGTTTGAAAAAACAGGATGTGGTGGTTCCAAAATGTATATATGTCACTTACATACCCAAGACGTAATGTGGTTGTCACATACAGTAATACTTCACGGGAAGTAAACCGACATGTATATATGTCACTTACATACCAAAGGCGTAATGTAGTTGTCATATACAGTAATAGTTCATGGGAAGTAAACCGAAGTGTATATATGTCACTTACATACCCAAGACGTAATGTAGTTGTCATATACAGTAATACTTCACGGGAAGTAAACCGACATGTATATATGTCAGTTACATACCCAAGACGTAATGCAGTTGATATATACAGTAATACTTCACGGGAAGTAAACCGACGTGTATATATGTCACTTACATACCCAAGACGTAATGTAGTTGTCATATACAGTAATAGTTCACGGGAAGTAAACCGACGTGTATATATGTCAGTTACGCACCCAAGACGTAATGTAGTTGACATATTGAGTAATAGTTCACGGGAAGTAAACTGAGCGATGCGTAACATAGCACATTCTGCTTTTACAACAAAACTCGCTCATGAGAGGTAAGCTGATAGATACATAGCAAAGCACTAAGAACAGCACTCACACATTTGTGTTGAGAAGTCTAATATTTGTGTGAATTGTACATTAGAGCCACTGATTGAAACAAAGCGTAGCGGTAAACTTAAAGAGAATGCTCACAATGAGGGGTAAAACGATAATATATGTTACATAACACATTTTATACACAACGACAATATATGTAACATAACACATTTTATACACAACGATAATATATGTTACATAACACATTTTATACACAACGATAATATATGTAACATAACACATTTTATACACATCGATAATATGTGTAACATAACACATTTTATACACAACGATAATATATTTAACATTAACACATTTTATACACAACGATAATATATGTTACATAACACATTTTATACACAACGATAAT
>VKKT01001527.1:44468-55176 GCA_008038995.1 Haliotis laevigata | reverse complement strand
CATGTTTCATGTGCCCCGCTTATCGTGACGTCATTGGTTTGTCGTCGCAATACAACACTCAGTATAAAGACTGGTTCTTATTGTTGTCCACGTTGCGTCACATTTATTATATGCAACGATATCGATTGTTTAACAGTTTATATTTCAGTTATTTCAGTTCTTCAGAAAAACATCAAATGTCCTACTTTGTACTTCTTAGGGGCTTTCTATTGTTGTTTTTGTTTGTTTTGTTGTTGTTTTTCTGGTATTATATTGCTGCTGTTTTGTTGTGTTTGTTGTTGTTGTTTTGTTTTATTTACTTTTGTTTTGTTTGGGGTTGTTTTTGTGGGTGGGGGTAGGGTTGTCATGTGCAGCAACTCATCGCAAGCATTAATATATCGTATTGGAATCTGTTTCTAGCTGTTGAAGCTGGTGAAAGGTATGGACCATTCCGGCAATGTAAACAGGTGACACAATTACATTTACAAGGTTTCCCCAGCAAGTCCACAAGAATCCGGTTCGCAGTGGTTCGAATCCACGGATCAATCCTTCGTGTGTCCGAGCCATGTTTGTTTCATGAATAATCTGAATAAATATCTATCACCTGTGTTAATGCACCCTGTCTCTGCACTAGACGTTTATAGCCATAACGTCCGTTCAGTCTGGTGTTTAGCAAAACCCTCTCACTAATTTACTATACAATAAGACCCATGAATGTATTGTTGGGAGTAATCCAACGTTAAGAAAAATCCTAAAAGCGATAGCTATTAGTGTTGATACACAAAGACATGGTTTGAACTCAATATCTCATTTGTTAACTTAGTGGCCGGTATTGATAATGAATAATGTGTGTTGAAAGGACCGCTGTTCGTTTTAGTATAGACGAACTATGATGTATAGGCTTAATCCCCAAACGGCCGCCATTTTGTTCCTGTCCGCCTTTTAACACGCTCCGATTTAAACAGTGCCATTACTTGTAATGTCAGGGTAATTGTAAAATCACACAAGCTGACTGAAACGAAACGGGTGCATTTCCTCCTATGATAAATTACTCTGTAAATCTGATCCTCGAAACCGTATGGCCTAGTTAAAAGGAGTATCGATCTTTTGTCCTGTTGAAAAGACATTGCATTATAGACGCGACCATGCCTTTGAAGTTTACATTGTATTTTTAAAGTTAATAATAGATATTTTAAACACAATGGTTATTTGCTAATAGTATAATCACGATAGCTGCAGATAATTTGCCATGATATATAATACTACATTAACGAATAATACCGTTATTTATGGACGTCAAATAAAATAAAAGATATACATACATAAACACGGAAAATGAGTTTGTAACTTAAGCCGAGGAAGTATAAGGCCGTTATCGTGTACATAACAGACAATATTAACACCTAAATTTAGTAACCGTCTGAACTAGAATTGGTCGAGGTGAGAAATACTATTTGCTCTTCACGGAGTCGATCATTATTGTTCAGAATCCAGTGACGTAAAGACTCTGTATTTTGAAAGACTGACAGGGTTGACAGCAATTCCTGAAAATCTCCTATACCCCTTCCCACACGTTTCTGGGGCGATGGGGTAGCCTAGTGGTCAACGGATTCGCTCTTCACACCGAAGGCCCGGGTTTGATTCCTCACATGGGTACAATGTGTGAAGCCCATTTCTGGTGTCACCCGCCGTGATATTGCTGAAATATTGCTAAAAGCGGCGTAAAACCCCACTCACTCACTCACTTAAACGTTTCTATACTAATCTATAAAATATCATGTTGTGATCTTATGTAACCTGTGTTTGCACTTAAATGAAGATCAATTTAATCTCTTTAAACATAAATAAAGATTGTTAAACAAACAGGTTAAGTTTCCTTACTGGTGAATCGCTATATGGCTGAAATAAAGCCGATGCGAGGTAAAATGTTAACACTCACGCCATCTTTGTTGTCTTCTCCGAGGTCCGCTCTTGGAAACGATTAATTCTACTGATCTCTGGAGAGATGCATCATGCCGTTAATAACAAGATCCTCAATGGTCTCTTCAGGTTTTGTTGATAAGATTTCTGTTCTTTTACAATTAATTTAATCCATACTTTATTGATCTGTAAACTGAATTATGAATTTGAGGATCTTAGCTGCACTTGCCGCAATGACAATGCGACGAAAACGAAGTGCGAATCCCAACATTAATAACAAGGATTTGCCCATCGGAGAGTGTTTGTTATTCGACAAATGACACACCCCTTTAAAGGTCCATTATTTCTGATTTAAAATCCCGCAGCTCACCTTTTCATCAATGGACACTGACCAACGCTCGCTGTCGTGGTCGGCGGGGTTTAATTTACAAAACCAACAAATAATGGCCAAAATATTGACCAAAACCAACATATGGTCATCAGAGTGAGGGTCATTCCGACAGGCCCCACCCTCAGGGCAAAGCCACGTGGCAGGACATGACAACACAGAGTACAATTAGTGTCCACGGTGTACTCCTAATTACAAATGTCGTTCCACGCCCATTTAGACCGCCTGTTTATCCTGCCTTTCTTCATTTATGATATTTTGGTAAGGCACCAAATACATTCCTAGGGTCAAAGGTGCGACATATGGCCGTGTCGACATATTGTTCTAAAAGGATTAAATTATGTCTCTATATGCAGGGGAGGGGTGGTTTGGAGAGGCGAGGGAGGGGTCGTTATTGTTTGTCGACACCTGTGGGTCGTGAGCATTTGACTTGGGGGAAGGTAGGGTTTTCAAGCACGGTCTTCAATGTTGTTGATTCAGGCGTATAACAGCACCATGTCTTAAATTACAGCAAAACCAAGGCAGATGGGGACCCTTCTGCTAATCTAACAGCATCGGTTGGTATTGTTTTGTCAATACCTGTTTTGATTTAGTTTAAATGTGTGGAATGTTGGCAAACGGTCGTGAAATACCAAACTGATAGCCTCGTTACCATCGTTCACTAACCACGACCAATGCTTGTTACATTAAAATATCTTAATTATCATGGTGACGATGTTGACTTACTCTGGCGAGTTTCAAGGTCTTAATAGTTTGGTTTACGGCCGGTAGATTTGAAGTACTTTTTATTGAAACAGACACTAATATTTCGTCTCTGAAATATACATATTTTACACAAAAACCGATAATTCTTAAATAATTTTAACAGAGTGTAATAAAAAGAGACTCCAGAGACTCATATCTTGACTTGCCACATATTCTATACTTCCATAGCTGTATTGGACATACATGTATCTGTTTCCAAGTCAGTATGACTAACCAGTGCCTGCTTTGGAACCGTATAAACATTATCCACAAATACATCAAATTTGGTTCAGTTTCCGCGTTGATGAACTATTCATGCAGATTAATCAGCCCTGTTCTGTTGACAGGCTTTTCTCTTTCAAAAGATTATGTCTGTGGGTGTTTCTCTTCCATCTTATTGTGATAACGTTTCTACTCGTAATCTTTTACTTCACAAAACCGACAAAGGGGCGATGTGTGGTCAAGTGGGTAAAGCGTTCGCCTTTTGCACTTAAGCAAGGTTCGATTGCCAGGACAGTACTATGTGTGGAGCCAATATCTGGTAACGCACGCACGTACGCATACACTCACTCGTTTTCCTTCACTCGCTCAAAAGTGGTTAAGGCGACCATTGTAACCTAATGTTGACGGTGCAATTCTCTATGTTGAGTAACGTACCATAGTTGTGTCAGGATCCGCATTATCGAGGACTCTTATTCGCGATTCGCTCTCTTCACGCGACGTTCAACACTACGTGCTAAGTCACATTCCACCTATACTACTCACACCCAAAAGTTAAGATCACGAGCACTTCTGCAAGTATTAAATTTATTACTGCATTACAAGGAGACTATCCCTAAAATATTCGCAGTTAACCATTTGGGTCAGTAAATGTTAACCAGGTACAGGTCCTCCGTTTATCCGATCAGTCTTACCTGACCATACTTCCGACACATCACGATGTGATAATAACACAAAGGCACATGTATTGAAACATTAACTGAGCCCCGCCCAACAGAGAGACATAAAAAGACGAGCGCAGGAACTGAACTAATTAGAACTATCCTCCGGACTAACACTACCATCCATCATCGTTGATTCGTGAGATTCCTCTCACGGCTGTCCCGGTGACACGAAGATTATTTCATGATTGCCTGGGACACTGAGAACATAACACTCGCTTTGTTGTCTGGAGGAGACAGAGCTTATATTTCTAGAGGCCAAACCCACATCTCGACTATGTCTTTTGACAAATTGCTCATCTGATGTAATGATCACTCTCTTGACATCAAGACATGATTGTCAAGAAGACACAATACTCACCTAGTGGTTGTCTGCAAACAGAGGTCTCAACTCGTGATTGTAAACAAGACACTGCACTTTATGATGAATTATAATATTAATTACACGACCAAATATTTGCAATTGTCCACACGACACTAAACTAATGATTGTCTACTAGGGATTGTTTGCAATCTACTCCAGATCGTCCACAATGCACAGTACCAAACACATTATTGTCTACAAGACACAAAACGCGACTTGTGTTAATCGACAGGACACAACCCTCGTCTCCAGACTTTCCATAAGACACAATAATATTCAACTTTTGATTGTTTACAAGGAGAGTTCTTACTTGTCGATTGTCTACACTCTGTATGATTGTCTGTTCGGTATACTGCTGCTTTCAGAGATGTTCCAGTTCCAGCAAGAACACGTTCGGTAGAGCCAAGCAAGCATGAGACATATACTTGCAGTTAAATGGAAACAGGTGGCCCCAGACATTCAGAACACAGAGCGTTTCAGAACAGGGCAAACTGGTGGCTGACCAAAAGACATGATCAATACATGTTGTAAACAGCAGAAACCGATGACTTGAGACCACCAAGTCATATGTCCTTATAGACAGCGGATACTAATGGTCCCAGACAACCAGAAGACATGTCCTTGTAGACAGCGGAAACCAATTGCCCATGACAACCAGGAGACATGTTCTTGTATACCGGGGACGTTGGGGGTAGCCTAGTCTGTCTCACAGTCCCTGAACCACATTAATTTCCCCATTGCCAAGCCCTCTCTGCAGTGCTAAAGCCCTAAATACAGCAAGTCTAGATTTCTTCAGGTTCAGGTTCTGAATCTCTGGTCTCCCTGGGGCTCCTTTTCAATATACATGGGCATGTTTGTTACTATCAAAATTATATACATTCAGAGACTAAGCATTAGTCTAGGGGTAGCCTAGTGGTTATAGAGTTCGCTCGTCACGTCGAAGAACAGGGTTCGATTCGCCACATGGATGCAATATATGAAAGCCATTTCTATGTTCCTTTGCTGTGATATTGCTGGAATATTGCTAAAAGCGGCGTAAAACTAAATTCATTCACTCTTGTAAACAGCGGAAACCAGTGGTCCCACACAACATATGGACATGTTCCTTCAGGCAGCGGTAACCAATGGAACCAGTCAACCAGGAGACATGTATATTTCAGGCAGCGGAAACCAATGGGACCAGTCAACCAGGAGCCATGTATATTTCAGGCAGCGGAAACCAATGGGACCAGTCAACCAGGAGACATGTATATTTCAGGTAGCGGGAACCAATGGGAACAGTCAACCAGGAGACATGTATATTTCAGGCAGCGGAAACCAATGGGACCAGTCAACCAGGAGCCATGTATATTTCAGGCAGCGGAAACCAATGGGACCAGTCAACCAGGAGACATGTATTTTTCAGGCAGCGGAAACCAATGGCCCGATTCAGAATGGAGACATGTTCTTGTAGAGACCAGTGACTCCTGACAACAATGTGACCAGGCATGTTCTTGGAGACAGCGGAAGCCGATGACCCCGACAACCAGGAGTTATATTCTTGTAGACAGCGGAAGCCTGTGGTCCAGTAGTCTTCTGCGTCTACGAACAGAATGTTCGATTCCCAGATACATGCTGATTGTGTATCGCTTTGTCTTTTCAAGCTAATGAAACAGTATGACATATAAGACAAAATATTATGGATGTCAACTTCTTCTTTGTTGTATACATAACGTTTCTGGGCGTTGTGTATACAGAAGAATATTGACAATTATTATGGATATACAACTTCTTTTATTTTGTGGAGGCGACGTTTCGACATAGGTTCTAATGTCGTTGTCAAGCAAGTGACATTAGAACCTTTGTCGAAACGTCGCCTCCACAGAATAAAAGAAGTTGTATATCCATAATATTGTCATTATTCTTCATCAACTCAACTTCTAAAATGCCCATCAAAGAAGTTGTGTATATAATAGAGAAGAAGTTGACATCCATAATATTTTCTCTTAAACTTGAATACCAACTTCTATATGGCTCTCGAGACCTCACTATGACATAGCTGACATCATGGTCAACCAAACATACTGATGATTGTGTACCACGAACAAACGTATCTGATGAGCGCGTTCAATAAACAAAACGTATTTGATTATCTGCTACCTGGCTTTCTCCGGCTTGTCAACAGACATCAGATCAATCTTTTGATTCCCTATATTACTGCATCTCCCAATTGTCTTCACATTTTGATTTTAACAAATGGGTGTCTACAGAAAATAGACGTATCGCATGATCGTTTGCAAACACCGGTCGTAACCCTCAATTATCTACAGACACTAAAATCACATCGAGATATATCCAGAACTCTTGACCTGCTGAATTATTGTCTAATGACACTTGCCCAATAGACTGATTTTCAGCAGACGCCAAATGAACACAAAGATTGTCCACAGACACTTTACTAAGAAATTACTATCAACATACACCTGGAGCATCTCAAGATTTCTACAGACACTAGAATCTTCCCCTGGATGTCTACAGACACTAGAATCTTCCCCTGGATGTCCACAGACACTAGAATCTTGTCCCGTTTGTCCACAGACATTAGACTTCAAATCGTCTACAAGACACAAGCATGCTCAGTCTCAAGAACCCCCTCAATCGCCTCCTGATTACCTCTCAGACGTGACAATTGAAATCGAAGCAGTCGTCTTCCCTCCACTTACTTCACCAGCTTCCACTGAAGTTGCCGCTTCGTGAAATCGTTCAACGGCCGTTCGTGACTCCATTTACTGAAGCCCCCGGGCGCCGTAGGGGCACATTAGCCGTGCGATCGGTTCCAGTTAGAGTCGCTATGTTGGGCAGGAAGGCCCCCAACAAGTTTCCACATGGATGGAGCTCTGCGAGCAGCGCCCTGTTCTCATTACACTGAGAATCTGGTTGATAAACGGATAAATTGTGTGTGAAAACCTTCCTTAAAAACCGAAATCGATCCTGAAAATTCACAGCCTTGACTTTCTTTGAGCAAAAATGCCGCCATTGGTCCAACCGGAAGTGCCTTCAGGCTATAGACATGCCCAATGAAGCGTCTGGGGATTCATTTCCGGTGCGCACAGGCCCACATCCGTTCTGTATAAAGGACTTCTGGGTAATTACCGTATCGTGGTAATTCGAACCATAAAACCTGACAATGTAGGTTTTATCAAACGACTTCATGGGAACGAAATGTTACAAAAAGGCTAGTTTAACCGAGGGCTTCAAATGGAAAGATTAGCCGTGCTGCATGAGGGACGAAAACTGAATGACTCGTTAGGCTACACTTCTTGTAAATGAATATCTGTCTTGTTATATCGCATGGATGTACCAAATCACCCATTTGTAACAAAGATGTATTTAGGGGTAGATCCTTATCCCTATGCTTGCAAGCAATAGAGGGAAAACCTATGCCTTTAAGCGTGCGTGTGCCAAATTCAATCAGGCAGACACATTATGAACGGGATTATTGCTGTGTAAAGTAAGGCATAATCATAATTATATTTCTCACGTGGATATTAGAAGTATCAGTCTCTAATGGTTCATGGAACAGCAGTCCACATTGTGGATCCAGTGGCCTCACATCTGACTTGTTGTGTAATATCGGTGTCACCATTCACAATGAAACCTATATTTACATTGCTGACGCTTTCGGTCACAAGTTTGTTTTGTCCAAACAAAAACGCCCATAACGGTCAATTGGAAGTATGCTGCGGCGTTAAGAAAAATTATTTCAGTCAAGAAGTCAATTGCTTTGATATTCTAATACTTAAAGCGTATAAGCACACACGACACATACCCAGCACTTTATTATCCAGCTATATATATTACATTTGCTTGGTCGTGCATCGTTTGAGGATTACACGAAATTTATTGTTCTTCTTCGTGAAACTTTGTTTAATATTCAAATCATATGATGGCGGCCTATAAACGTTCGTGTCTAGACCAGAAAAACAAGTAGCTGATATTACACGTAACGGTCAACATCGTCAGGATACGAAGACACGCAGTCGCCTGGTCACCGAGGATGATCCAGATCTCTTCCATCAATGCAAATACCTTTCTTTGTTATATCTTAGAACACCTGGGTATGCTTCAGTTAGTTTTGGGTCCAGTACAGTTGCATCCCCAAAGTTATTTCCCTTGGTATGGATGTGGATGGCCAAGGAGAGTTTTTAGCCGTTTCCGGGTGTAACAATGCATTAGTTTCAGGTAATAGCTATCGGATTCGTGAATGTACTCTTCATCCTGAAACGCCTTTTACACAAATACTCGATACATGGCCGTTACACTCTGAAAAAGATGCGAAGCATCCTCTAAGCGCAATCGAGACGGAGCACCAGTTTAATGACAAAACTTATCCCGATGAAAATACCGTGTGTATCAATCCCAAATACCGCGCTCTCCTCTCTCTAAACAAGCGTTGTTCTCCGATTAACGAACCAAACACGCAAGTGATACTACCTTGTATAAAAACGGAACAAATCAAGCTCAAGTATAAATGCGTCTCACGGCTTCAGTGACAGCTGTTTAAGCGTTGATGCTCGTCGTCTTACACTGCGATACAAGGCAGACGATAAAAACCGTCGACACTAGATGTGTTTCAAAACAAGAAGAACGCGCCTAGTGTTGTACGTTATGGTGTATCTACGTGCCGTTTCAAGTCAGTCTTGTAAACATCAACAGCTGCGTCGACTCAGCATGCGCAGCGGTTCATCAAATATTCCTTCTTCTCTTCTGCTTGTTCGTCCCTCGCTGAGCGTGTCCGTACGGACTTCGTTTGTTTCACTGCAGGATCGCAGTTCATGGACTATCGTGCTTTGATCTGTCCTTATCCGTATTGACATACGGGTCTTAAGCGCGCGCTACAATGAGGCACGTGCAGTGCGCGCGAGCCGTTACCGGGCGCCCCCTAGCGGGCTCACGGCAGGTAACTCGTATTAGATTTTCTGGGAGTAGATTGTGGGCTGGGACTTTGGGTCATGGCTCGCCAGGATCCCCTCTTTTGCCCGATTTCAATGGCCTTTGAACAAACAGACTTTTTCAGGTGTATTTGTATTCCTATTTTATCATAGCTGAGATGCCAACATACTAGGGGGCTGTTCTCTGCCTAACGGTATTTCATTGATTCTTGACACTTCCTTAATTCCCCCCCACTGAGACAGAAACAATAGATAGTGTATTTGTAAGATATTGTCATAGATAGCACACGATACACTGAATGTCAAGTGGAAACCTACATTCCGAAGCGGCGTTACGTGGAAATATCAACGCAGTAAATTTCTCGCAAAATCCAAAATATTTTTTAGTGTTATTCTGTTCCGCTTGCCCGTTGAGACGAATAAGGCCAGCATCTACACATATATGTTTTCTTATTTCTGCCTTATTTTCACAGTGCTAGAGAAACAATGGTAGAGCATGCCTTGAAGGTTCTCCTTCCAACTCTAGCGAAAACTATGTCGGAAAAAATCATGGATACATTTCTTTGTGGAGGCATCAAACCTTGTTGTTATCGACAGACGCCCACGAAAATATAAGGATACATTTTTTGTTCTTAGCATATTGAATTTTAAGTCATGGTTGGTAAAATATTATAGCTATTTATCAACATGGCGCTACTGAAGAGACGTTTGGTAAAATGTCTATTTTGTGCAATATTACATGCACGTACGCACGTACGCACATTATTTATATTATATTATATTTGGGAACGCAGAAAAGGATACATTTTCTGTTTTCATGTACAATTTTTCATTGCTTTTCAGTGCACATTTTGGCATTTCTTTCTGGCATTTCCTTCCTTCCTTGTCACTGCAAATGCGAGTGAAATTTACCCAGTCGAATTTACAATTTCGTTAAGTTTTAGACATTCATCTTTTCAAGCTCGCCATGATTGGTGGAGCCCCTTTATACAATGCAAGTGGAGTTGTGTCGTAGTAGTAGTAGTAGTAGTAGTAGTAGTTGTAGTAGTAGAAGTAGTAGTAGTAGTAGTTGTTGTTGTTGTTGTTGTTGTTGTTGTAGTTGTTGTTGTCGTTGTTGTTGTTTGCTCCTTGAGCATGCTGCTAGCGTGGAAATGAGCGCATTATATATGTGCACTATTATTATTGTTGTTGTTGTGACAGCAGCAGCAGCACTATCAGCAGTAGTAGTAGTGAGCGAGAGGGTATTTTTAGCAGTATCACGGCTTGGGACACGAGAAACTGACTTCACACATTGTACCGATGTAGGGAATCGAATCCGGGTCTTTGGTGTGAGGTGCGAACACTTTAACCAGTAGGCTACCCCTACGCCAAGTAACAGTAGCAGCAACATCAGTACTAGTGGTAGTAGCAGCAGCAACATCAGTACTAGTGGTAGTAGCAG
>VKKT01001527.1:14527-28959 GCA_008038995.1 Haliotis laevigata | reverse complement strand
GGTAATGTTCTTTTGGTGATCTGGTGATGCCCTGGTAATGTTCATTTAGTGATCTGGTGATGCTCTGGTAATGTTCTTTTGGTGATCTGGTGATGCCCTGGTAATGTTCTTTTGGTGATCCAGTGATGCTTCGTTGTGATGTTTTATAGATGATCAGGTTATATTTTAAGAATATCTCATGATGACTTATAAATATCTGAAGATATGCGAATGATACATCTGTGATGGTCTGGTGATGTTCAAGTGATGATCAAACTATACGTTATGTCATGTTCACTTGAACTGACTGGTGATGTTCTAATGATGACCCAGTCATACTCAAGGAATGTGTCGTGATGACTGATAAATATCACAAGATATTCTAATGACACACTTCCGATGTTCTGGTGAAGCTCTGTGATCAAGGTACACTTGCAGATGCCTTATGGTTGTCTGGTAATGTTCTAGAAATTATTGAATGATATATTTATGATTGTCTGTCAAACGGATATCTCACAACAGATGGTAATGGAGGGGTTAATAGCCAACTGTCTCAGAGTGGTCAAGTGTTAAGTGGACGTGAGCCGGACACTGAAATGCACCAACAGTAAAATTCTTCATCAATGCAGCGAATGCGGCTTTGCATATACACAACATGATGTGTTACGAAACACTTTTTTTTGGTAATTCAGGGTATAACCCAGTGATGCAATGAGTACGTGAATAAGTTTATGAATACGTGTGTGAATAGGTATTARTGAGTGAGTGAGTTTAGTTTTACGCCGCTTTCAGCAATATTCCAGCAATATCACGGCGGAGGACACCAGAAATGGGCTTCAAACATTGAACCCATGTGGGGAATCGAACCCGGGTCTTCGGCGTGAAGAGCGAACGCCTTAACCACTACCACTGCCCCGAATAAGTATTAGTACAAACACTTATATTAAAAGAGAAAGTGGAATGACGCCTGAGCATTAACATGACATGAACGTCCTACCTGTACTATGTACTAGAACAACAAATTAGAACTAGAACAAGCGTAATCACCAATATAACCTATGTTAAATTTGACCACTTTCTAAAAATGGCATGGTAATTCTAGAACAACCAAATTAATTTTGCTTCTTATTTTTCAATTAAAACTTGTAATTACCCATTGATGATAGTCAGTATGGTTTACCATGATGATTGGCTATGGGCTAGTCACAAATTTCATTTATTAAAAAACAACCTCTGATAACATTTCTTTTTTAAACGGGGTTTCTTACATAGAATTGTCTGGACTTGCTTTCGTGTAATCATTTTGAATAAACAAACTCCATATTTAAAAGTCAAAGAAGAGGACGTGTGTTGCTGGGCAGTTTCAAATCCAGAGTAAACATACTCTGTTTTAAACTAACAATTTAACATTTGAGGACTTTCAAGCGCCTTTAGGAAGTCCGTAAATATTTACCTCTTGAACATTATTCCACCAGGTGATGTGATGTCTCGAAGCTTAGCACGGGGATAATTACTGTTTTTAAACAAAAAACACATCTCAGAAATACACGCACCATATTATTTGGTATGTAGCTTGTCGAAACGACAAAAGCTTCTCGGCTTTTATCCGTACTAAACGTGATTACTCCAAATTTTACTCTCCACGATTTAATGTACACGATGCAATTTCCAGCAAAATATTTTCGCTAATTATATTGTCTAATTTCATTAACATGAATCGCCTCTAATAGGCACTGCGCTAACTGTGGTGTTTATTTCAGTCAGCGCGGTACGGATTTCAAAACAATTCACAACAATCGACATGTCAATCACGGCATTATGTCCTTTGGAAAACAATCTAGAACCATCCGCTATGTGAGTTTTAATCGCTCACAATCCGCGCTATACCCTCAAATTTCCCAGCCCGTCCCTCCGGGGCAGAGATGAAGGGGCGTGGTTGCTCAGAAATTTTGTCAAATTCTTCAGTCGCTGTGAATTTTTTTTTTAGGCTCGGACACGCACCTGCATCCAAAAGGCTGGAAGGGGGAGCTGTAAGATTGTAAATCTGATTATAGGGAATTGGGGTCATTGCTTATTAATTTTGAACTTTGGTTCATTATTTCAATTATTTAAAAAAAAAAAAAGAAATTGGTTATCGGGCAATACAAAACAGGCCTGAACCTTTCCCAAGCTGATGTCAATTCGCTTCTTGGGGCTACAAAAACACGTCAGATCTGGGTTTTTTCCTCTGTATATTTCAATGACATTTTTATGGTGGAAAAGAAACTCTGTATCCAGTTTTATGTTATGAATAAAAATACAATACTGATCTTTTTAAACTTTTCAAAATCATGTTCACGTGCCCTTCGTATTTGCAATGCCAAGATTATCTTACCACACATGTGTAAAAAAGTAATTAAAATTTGAAATTTATAAATTCATACATAGATCCATCAACATAATTTATATGTTAAATACGAATTTTACATTCTGTGAACCGTCCGTTTTCCAACAAAACCGAAACACATAAATTCCACAGACATAAGAAAGTGTATGGTTGACGTCAATCTGTCAATGCAATGATATATTCACATATGATTTCCACATAAAACAGTGAAGACCAATTTGGGAGATATTTTCTCCATATTTCTCGACCGTTACTTCATTGTGTCCTAGCCTTTCAATACCTCCCGTGATCTAGAGACAGTAATAAATCTGCACCATACCGTCCGTGCTGTAAGCCGGAGCGCTCACGGGCGTGGTGAGTTTATGTGGTACAACGAGCTGTTCCAGTTGGACCTTAGGGTTTTATTACCCATATTTTGGCCCAAACTTCTGCCGGTATGCAAAATTGTGACGTCGCACGCTTTGATTTTATAGACAGATAGTGGTGCTGCACTTTTAAACGACAGGGAACAACAATCAATCCCGGCATCAGGTATTTGAAAACGCTACTCTGGGATATAAAATCTCGGAGTTCATGATGGGAAAATGTCGGCCAAGTATGGAGATAAATAGGACGTAAATGTGACCGAAAGCCAAAACGGCCATTATCGGCAGATGGCTGGTTCATGGTTAATCTTCATTTGTGAATTGGAAACAATTATGTCATCTTTTGAATATTTCGTGGTGGCCTTTCGTTTGATGTGCTAATAATGTAATATTATAATGTAATAATGTAATATTTATGAAAATAATGAACTTTCCATGTCATGCCAAAACAGCTGGGATTTCACATTTCAGATCCTAGTCAACTGTTCATTATTGTTATCTGTTTTGTGATATATTTTTATTTCTGGCGTGCTTGATTGTTTGACTCTTTCGTCGTGGTGCTAAATTTCCAATAATATGAGTAAATTTTTAAGTGTTGATCTCAAGATATTTATTAGAATTCACAATGGGGATATTTAAAGGAAAGGTGCTCAGTATAACTGACACGCCATACGACACGTGAATATCCGGTTAGGTTAGAACTGGTCTTTAGCAAACCTTGCATGTCGTAAGAGACGACTAACGGGATCGGGTGGTCAGACTCGCCGACTTGGTGGAGTGAGTGAGTGAGTTTAGATTTACGCCGCACTCAGCAATATTCCAGCTATATAGCGGCGGTCTGTAAGTAATCGAGTCTGGACCAGCGATCCAGTGATCAAAAGCATGAGCATCGATCTGCGCAATTGGGAACCGATGACATGTGTCAACCAAGTCAGCGAGCCTGACCACCCAATCCCGTTAGTCACCTCTTACAACAAGCATGTGTGAAGGTTCATTCTAACCCGGACCTTCACGGGTCGCCGACTTGGAACATGTCAAAGTAACATAATTGCGCAGATCAATGTTCATGATGTTGATCACTGGATTATTTGGCCCAGACTCGATTAAAATGCAGACCGCCGCCATATAGCTGGAATATTGCTGAGTGCGGCGTTAAAGGAAAACAAAACAAAACAAGTAAAATATGTAGAATGTCCTATTTGTCAATTCCTTAAGGAAATTTCATTAATGAAAATTCAGATCAATCAAACAAAAACTTCAAAACCCAATACATATATCATCCCTTCCATATTGGGAATCTTACGATATGTTTGTGAATGGTGAACCCAGTGGCAGGGTTACCTCTCCTCGCCTTGTTATCAAGCGGAGATCTCTGCAACATATGTACCAAGAAATGGGGAGGCACGTTTAAGATATCCTGCAAATTTATGTACATCCACTCCAGGGGTCTACTCGTAAGGCAGGAGCTATTAGAGTTATCTCCCCCAATCAACATGGCCGGGAATGGTATATAGACCCGACGTATATCTACGACGTCTTTCATGATTATTTTCTTCTTTTAGAGGAAATAAGGTTGCTTTCCGACAGGTCTTCATTCACACGATTCTATATTAACATTATCCTATCTGGCGATGACTTTCATGATAATTTCCACTACGATGGCACCGGGGATATATAAGGTCAAGGTCAAGGTCAGTTAGTCTTTAGTGCTTCTATTCATACCGATCCACCTGAGTAATTTCTTTCTTACATATGCACGTAGTTCTTGAATTTAAATCTACAGTTAATATTTCCTAGTTTCTCGTTGAGATGTCTTCACATACTGTTCTATCCCATGCATTTCGTGACTGACCGTTCTGTATGCGTAGAATGGGTGTAATCTGATAAAGGTTAACCGTTACCGTTAACTCTGTCAATGTGTCAGGGATATTTTTTTCAAAACTGATCTTCATCTATTCGAAATGAGCTCCCCATCGTACGCAAATAACATAAAAAAGGTCTTTCTGTTGCAACATCGGTCTGATTACTAATTGAGCTCTCGAAAATTAGTAGTTGTTTCAAACATAAACAAGTTTGTCAATCTTTACACGTTCTTAAATTCGAGACGACGCATGCGCAGTGTGAACGACGTGAGCCCCGCCACGAGACGAACATGTCGAGTGATATTTGAGGAATACAAACGGAATGCTACCCATCTATTATTTTAGATTCGTTATGCGTAGGATAATTGTTTCGTTTCGGTTGGGAATCATATTACAAATATCCGCCTTCAGGATGTTTGTTCAGCATAGGACAACTGAAGCCTAATCTAGGGAAGTCATTAGGACACGTGACCAGTCGCGTGACCCACAATTTAAAATGCGAAGTTTAAAAACTTCGAACTTAGTTTAATTGTTTATAATTGAAGAATGAATGATCAGGTTCTGGAGGTCATATATCACATGTGTTAAGGATGCGTTATTGGTTTTTAGGATAAAATTGTAAGATTGGATGACACAGCTTGGCAGTTCGTGATTTATTGCATTTGCACAACACATCGTCGTCATTGTTATTATCACCGTTATCAGGATTTCCACAAAACAACACCCTGCCATAATAGTTATCATTTATATCATCCCAATGTGGTCTATTGTGAAGATCACCATCGCTGTCTTTATGGACTCTTATTGTCCCCGTCATCATCATTATAATCATCATCATCATCACCATTATCATCATCATCATTGATCTTATGGTTGGAAGGGACTTTCCTAATAATTAAATGACGACAAGTCTCAAATATAGCTATCGTTTCAATACATTTGCATATATTTCAGTTATATCATATTATCAAATGTAATAATGTAGACTTTTCCTACAGTATACACCGCGATTATCGTCACAGTTAATCCTAAACATTGCAAGATTATTCAAAGATTTTGGTCGTCGTCTACAGCAGCAAAACAAATCCAAACTATTTTCCTAGAGAATTTATGAAAAGATTTCCCCCAGTTCCCAGATATTCACAAAGATAGTGTGACCTGCTCTTAACCTGTCTGTAGAGCACTCCTTAAAAAAATGTCGAGTATTTCCATCCTCAGAAAAGGAAACAAACAATTCAAGATTGAACAAACTTTCAATATTTCTTCGAATAGATACATTTCAGTCAAATGACACGCAGAAACGCTCCGTATCAATGCATCAAAGTAGAAGGCATATTTATTTATTTCAGAAGATTAAAATACGAATAAACTGTCCCCATTGAGGCGGTGTTTATTCTAACACATGATACCCAAAACTAAATTTAGTTTCAGTTTTGTGATACCTTTCATTATCACTGCTTTGTTTACCTTGCAGACTCCTCGTCGCGCGTGCGGAGCTATCATGTGACAACCCCGCAGCAAATGGTCACGTGACCTGGCGCTAATTCTTGCTGTGAAAGACATCGAGAGAGCATGATCTTCCAACAAAAGGATGAACAACAATGGAGCAATTTGGTTTCATTTGATTGAAGAATAGGTGAGTTTGGAAGAGCTGGTATTATATTAGCTTTTCCATCACAGTTTTCAACAGTTTAAATACAAAACCGATTAGTCAAATCTGACACTGCCCTTACCCATTTTGTAGCAAAAGCTTTACTGGGACTTGGTAATGTGAGAAGTCGCGCATACTGCGTCAATACTCTTTTCGTCAATGAAAATGATTTTTCCTCCTGCCCCATCTGCCATATTTAACAATTGTATACAAAATTTCCAAACAGGATTAAAACCGTAAAATTCAATTCGGTGTTAAAAGTGACAGCGGAATTTACAAATTGAAATGAGTCCGTAATTGTTTTGCATTGTAGGAATTCGTCTTTTTAACAAAATCAGAACCCATATACCAATGAACAACTCGTCCGACAATGATAGTTGGTGTTGTATAAGGAAATGATGACAATGATTAAAAGGACAGTGAGCCTTTGTGAGGTTGCCCGTTGGTCTGTGGTTTCTCAAAGTAATGTTTTGAAGTTCTCAAGTCAATGGTCATTTGGCTCGTCCAGTTGGCAGTACCGACAGATGTGGATCAAAACTTTGGACCACCACGCATCCACCAAGTCACAGTTCCTGACTATAGTTCATCTCAGTCTAACAGATAATGAGTGAGTGAGTGAGTGAGTGTCTGTACCTAATTATTACTATGACCAGTTCCGGACTGAATACGTGCCAACGAAATATGTCCCATAATGCAATATAAGAAGTTCATCGCTTTGTAGTTCTGTGACCAAATGTAAAATGACAATGATTTTTAATAAAATTAAGATCTTCTATCTATCAAAGTTTTGAAACCGTTTTCAAGACACAGAAAATACAACGAAATTCTGATTGTAGAGACATTCTTTTACAAATACTGTATGCGTGTATGTGTATGTATAAAGTATGCATTACAGGCGTATGTTTGTTGTCCCTGAATGTAAAAGAGCCTATAAATCTAAGCATTATTTCTTAGTGTCATTACTATTTGATGTGACTAAAACAATTGCTCGAAGTATTGTCGGAATCGTACAATCGACTTTGCTTTGAGCACTGCAGCTGATGTCTTTTGATTGAATACGGAAAAGATTTAGCTTTTATTCAGCCAAGATTAAAACCTGATTGCAAGCGTTTTCAAATATAAAAGATTCTTATCTTACTGGTCTTGAATATTGATACAATGACACCAAAAATTGTTTTAAAGATCAAACGGGTATGTAATTATATAAAACTAAGTGATGTAGTTGGGTGGTTGTTGCAGCAACTGCCATAGTTTAACAACGTAATCCGTACGTACTCCTTTGACCATCCCCTGATTTGCGAAGATGCATCGACCCCAGTCCTGTCTTCCCACACATCAAGTTGGTGGGTAATTTGCTGCCCCTCATAAACTAAACAAGCAAACATAAGTTTTCGGTGCACTCAACGAAATCCTCGAATGTTCAGAACGAGAGTGATGAAAATGTCAGCACGTATTACCACCATCATATCTCACGAGATTTCAGCTCATTCCACGAGAATATGACGAAATACGAAATGCCTACTTAAATACTCCATGACAGTAAAAAGGGCTCCCTAAGTAGTTAAAGTTTGTATCATGTTTCTGCATCACCCCTATATAACTCATAGATTAATAGACCTATGAGACCCAGCTTCGAGGGGGGTACCTTCACATCTCGGCGGGGCGAGAGTTGGTTCTGCGAGACTTTATCTGGCCGGCGCCGAGATTTCGAAGTGGCTTCCCATTGCCCCCGCATCGAAGGAGCTGGAAGGGGAGGGCAAGGCGGGGATGGATCGTAAAACATGGAGACTTTCTCAGAATTATTGTCAACGACTTTAATTTTCCGATCGTGTTTCTACCTAGTTCCCACAGCGTACCGTTCGCTGGAAGCACTTGAGATGTACCTCGGTTCAAGGGGGAGGCCTGTTAACACCGTGTGAACGAATTCCTTAAACAGCGCTCAGGTGTTTGAGCTTAAGTATTGCAGTGGTAGTTTCGTTAGAAGAGGGATGTGTTTCATAATGATTCAAGACCTAATGCTCGTAATGTACTGACAATCCGAAAATTGACCCTGATTTTAAAACAGACTTCTTTTTATAAAAATCCAGAATCAACAATCTAGACCCATTTTACCCCCATTTGGCCCATATGTTGATATGACGGTAACAACGCGATCAATACACGTAGTAGGAATGGCCGAAAACATGAAAATACAGTCAAAACCACATATTATTTTGCGCATTCTTAAAGGTGATTGCAAAACTTATCAGTGTCTATATGGAAGCTAAAATGTCTTGTAATTATCACACAGGTGTTAATGGCACATATGGATTTATATAAATGTGACCCATATTTTTTAATCTGTTGAAACATGTGGTAAACAGATCTGGCAAAGGAAAATATTTTTGGAAGGTTCGTTAAGAGGTTCTGTCATTCTTAGATGACTCGCCTATTGCTGTTGATGTCTGCATATTATGAACATGGGAGGGAGAGGAGAAGGGGTGTTTCATTGCAAATTTGAAATGTCCACGCCAGACACTAAGCAGTTTCGATTATCCATAGGAAAGGTTTTCAGGGGCGTGAAAGGCAAATCAGCAGTTAAAATTCTGTGAATGGATCACTGAAAACCAGTGTCATGACACGCTTACAAATATAATTTTTCTATCAGTTCTCTCGATAAGTATATCCACGGATTAATACGTCTGTTTCAACTTTCAATTTATGAATCACATTTAAGCATAACTATTAGGTTGAAATTGCTCTGTATTCGTTTTAGAAAGAGAAAGTATATAAGGGATGACGGAAATTAACTCCTTTATTGACATGAGGGTGACGTTTCGGCGTAGGTACTAACACCGTTATCAAGCAGGTGATCAACGTCGCACTCATTGCAATAAAGAAGTTGACTATCCTTAGAACTTGGTTTTCCTTCATCTTCACATCTTCTAACATGCCTCTCAAAGAAGACACATGAGGGATGACAAAATTCTGTCTGTTTTAACACACCTAACCTTAAATGCAATCTGTATAGTCTACTGGGACTTTCACTGTGTGTCAACCGTTCCCCTTCTCCCCAAGGTACTCACACAAATTAAAATGTGAATTGAATTGAAATTTGACAGTGCAACGGACATATAAATCGGATGTGGTTATTTGATTTTTTGAGTACATGACGACACACCTGGTCATATCCACATCTTTTTTGCCTCGAGGAACGAGTGTATGTTTGACTTATCAAGCGTATCACAGTGACATCAAATAGAATTAGAATTTCTTTTGTATACAAACAGCAAAAACACATCAGCACCGGAGGATTACCAGTCCGATTATCTGCCGAAGATTTCACTGGAATTTAAGGCAAAATTAGCAATGAATATCGAACAACTGGCATGAAAATAGAGTGTGTGGCCTAATCATTAATACTACCTTGATAAAGCTATCAATAGCATTAACATTACCTACAGACAAACCATGCCTGCTTTTGTCACAAATCTGATATCCTTGGTCAATCATTAGCTAAGATGGTAGTGCATTTTGTGTACTCGTGAACATAATAAACAAATACGATAGTATAAAACAGTATTCCTTTACTGTTGTGTTTTCCTATGTCCATTATTTGTATATTTACTGTTATTTGGATGTGCTTTTCCCGAAAATTTTGTCCTTGTTGTGTGTGTAATGATTGAGTTTTGAAGCGGGTTGACATACTATCTAAGACAATATTTAGGGCAATAAAGAACATCTAGTTTTAAAACACAATTTCTGATAATATTTAGTTCATTTGGTTCAGTATAAGAATATGTCCTTGTCCAATAACTATTTAGTTTTATTTAGTGCAACAACAGTAGTTGCCAGAAACGACATTTTCTAGTAGAAATATTTAGTATATAAAAGAAACACCTAGCTGAATAACAATATCTAGTGATGATATCAAACACAATAAAATAACACCAGGTGGAAAAAGTATGATGTTAGTGATAATATTTAGTGAAATAAAAGAACATCTACCTGAATAACACAATATCTAGTGATAATATTAAAAACAATAGAATAACATCAGGTGGATAAATATAATTTTTAGTGATAATGTCTAGTGACATAAAAGAACATCTACCTGAATAACACAATATCTGGTGATAATATTAAAAACAATAGAATAACATCAGGTGGTTAATAATTTTTAGTGATAATGTCTAGTGAAATAAAGGATCTTCTAGCTGAATAACACGATATCTCGAAACACCATTTCGTGCAGTAAAGAACATCGAGTGCAATGACAGATAACAATAGTAAACACATCTCGTGCAGTAAAGAACATCGAGTGCAATGACAGATAACAATAGTAAACACATCTCATGCAGTAAAGAACATCGAGTGCAATGACAGATAACAATAGTAAACACATCTCGTTGAATACTACAATATGGTTCACATTTAAATATGTATTCTGAACCGACACTGTCAAATTGATCGACACTGTCTTCAAGTGAATATGGACACGATGTTTAGTAACTATATATCTTGACACTCCTAAAATATTTAGTTGTAAAACATTGCATATAGTTGATAGTTTTAATAGGTAGCTGATTCATATGATATTTAGCTCACTTTCCTGTTTTAGGCTTTGAGACTATTTAAGTTCCGGACCTGCTTCGGAAGTATGACAACAAACCATTGCCCCCATAAGAACCGACAGGATAGCCTCTTATTTCGTTAACAAACAAATCCAAATTAAATTCACAACCATAACATTACATGATAACACGATAATGACTCTTTTTTCGACAAAAAATGTAATGACTTAACAAAAACAACTCCTCCCGCATATTGGAGAAATGTGTAATTAATAAATTACTCTATTTGTCCTTTGTGCACGTGCAACCAACACAAACAAATCGTTCCTCTCTCGTTTGTTTAATTCTTCGTTCGTCTTTTCGATCATTTCACGTCGTTGTCTGTCATTAATTCCTTAGCCGGACAGAACAAGATAATTCTGCTGAAGTTCATCTGACGAAACGGACCACTAGAAATGAGTTGTCTTGATTTAGTATTTGACGCGAAGGGAGATTCATTTCCGACTCTGCCGAAGGCGGCTCAATCAGTTGGACTGCTGTCGGATCGCAATTACCAACGTCGTCGAATATTCCTTGTCCGCTTTTGTTTTCCCGTCTTTATTTACAACGCAATCTCTCGGACTATTTCGTTCCGGATCGAACCGTAATTAGCTTCCAGGTTTTGCTAATAACCGTAATTAACCAGAACGCTACGGCTTGGCCAGGTTCTGTAGTAAAAACCTTGTGCTTTGAAACACCGTGGGATAGTTCTTTAGTTTAATGCGTGTACCTTGAAAAACTGTTCGCCAATGGATTAGGAAAATCAGTAAATATGTTCATTAAAGTATCAAATGCCTTTTCTTTCTTCCCCGTTCTTCTTCAGCTGTTTAAAAGCCTCGATACCATTGTACTAATCAGCGGAAATAATTATCCGGTCGGCTTTGACAGAGATCTACTGATAGCCAAGATTTCGTTAACTGGAGAAATTGGGAAAAGAAATAATTGGGTTTATTATAGGGTTAGATTATGAATTATTAAGTCTATAGTTCGCCTGTCTCCTTGCGATAGAAGTTGATCTTAACACAACGCATCAATGTCAGAACCCAAAGTGAAATATTACCATTTATTACATACAAAAGCCCTAACCCCATTCATTAGTTCCGAAACTGTTAGTTCTGGACTGTTTTAACTAAAACCAGTAAGGCTGTCTTAGTCTGAAGTTATTAATTATACATTTTGTAACGGGAAGTATGGATTGATATGTCAAAGTGCCTTACAGCTTTTGTACACGAAAATGCCAATATTGCAAAGAAGAAATATTTACATGTACATTTCATGAAAAAAGTAACACGTTGTATTCAATATTGTACCGATTAAATATTCATTAAATTAAAATATTATCAATGTCGGTCAAAGTTTATACTCTGCTGGAGAATTTATTCTGAAATAATCACGATTATGGCATTTCTCAAACGCCCTCTTCGGTGCTTAGAGAAACCATTCCAAAAGTAGCACTTTGAAATCTGTATCTTTGAAAGATATTTACAATGTATTAAAATCGACATCAGTATTATAGACTCCCCGTCACGTGCAAGATATTGCACGTGCGCACTGCTGCGTTGTAAATCTCAGCTCTTAGATTAGCCCTAAAGATACAGCAGCCCTTTAGATGAGTTCGTCGGTTTCCATGGAGTCACGTGGGGTGCGCGCACAGGTCCCGGGATGGGTCGCAGCGGGTTTTGATTTCCGTATCTCGGAAATTCGCGCGAGATTTGATGCAAACGCAGTTCTTTACAAGTACTCAACAGGTAGCGAATCACATACTCCCGATTACACAATTGTGCCTAATCTCAGATAAGATGTATAAATGAAAAACTCTTACCCTCGCAGCTTTTTGTACAAATGTAAATTTGTTTTTGAAAACAAGCTATGAAATTGCGTCATATTTATACGATATTTAGTACCGTCTTGATGAGTTTATTTGAAAAGATTAAAGTATAGGATGTAAGCTTTTGAAACGTAAACATAAACAGAAATACAGTTTAGATAATTTTGATTTAATGTTCGTGTTTTGGTAGCTTTTTGATGTTTGTAAATAGATAGAAAAAAAATTATTTGGACGGACACCTGCTAAAACTGGCTTCTTCCAAACAAATATAATCTGAATTAAAATTTATAATTCACACCTGAACGTGTATGATGTTGTTGCGCATATGGGGTTTTCTTCACAGTAAACATAAACGCGTAACCGTTGAGTCAAAAGATAATGGTAGGTATTATGCTGACCTTTTGAAAGCTCACAAAATGGCATTAAACACAATTTTATATTATTAATGGTGGAAATGGTCGCAACAAATCACGCCATAATATTATACAATGAATAAAACATTACCTGCACAGTCGGATGGAGTTTATCGCACTGCGCGACCTATTCTAAACAACGCTATTCATTGCGATTTCATAATTCATAGGGAATATCGCAATCTAACACTTAAAAAACAGGGTATGAAATATGAGACCGGTTAGGTATTTGTGTACGTACACCCAGTCTGTCACGTAGGTTTAATGCCTATCCCCCGTAGGTCTGGCGACAGAGCATTCATAATGGGGAGACCGCCTTTCCTCATTACAATAAAATGACGACATGCGATCACCAAACAGTACGGTTCCTCTGTAACACTGACGACGGGAGTACGTGACCCGTAAAACCAATTATGGTTACTTTTATTTTTGTTAGAGAGGTTACACAGATCGCACTGCATGCTTCCAAAGCCATGTCAAAAGTTGTCTTTTTACAAAATTCCCAAAACAAGTGATGATTCACGAACAATGTATCTCGCCGTAAATGCGTTTAATATGATAGGTCTCGGCTCGGCGGGATGTGGTATTCCTTGTGGTATTCCTCATATATCTAAGGCGGATAGTGTCATAACGCTGTCGGGATCCCCCCAGGGAGGCGGTGACTCGACCCCCCGAAACAATCAACCCAGGCAGACGGCACGAGGGTAAGGGTATCGCTTCTCCACCCGTTTGCTCCCCGTTTAAAAATCACAACGAAACTACTCTCAAACTGGGAAAATGACAGCGAGTTTTTTTCATGGCGCCGTTCTCAATGCCACCACCATACTGAGCAGTCTGCTCGATCCGTCGGGTACTTGAGGCTTGTATTCAGCTTTTTAATCTACCCTTAACCCCCTCCCCTCCTTAACTTCACCGGGATACGGTGAAGGTGTAGTGCGTTCATTTGAATGAAACGAGGTACATAAGAATCGGAGGCTGATAATTTTGTATGTTGTATTTAAGCGGGTGTATGTGAACAAAACTATGCATAATTTGACAAATAAGACTATTAGTGTATTGAAAAATTTGACGAGAGATTGAACAAACATTGTTTCGCAGTCTTCCTCGAGATGTTACAGTTTTTACAAACTGATCTGGATTTGGACAACGTGACTGTGGGTGAGAGGTTTCGAAAGGGGCGGGGAATTGGTCAACCGAAATATTTACAGTTACCAAATATACGTATTTCAAATTGAAATTCCTCACACCAAAGTAGTAATTGGAAGCTGTAAGTTAATATCTTTAACTCTAAGAGTCCATTTGTGTTTGTGTGTGTGTGTCTCTCTCTCTCTCTCTCTCTCTCTCTCTCTCTCTCTC
>VKKT01001526.1:164141-175214 GCA_008038995.1 Haliotis laevigata | reverse complement strand
CTCCACCCCAGCGATTGTGTTTCAGGGAGCTGTTGTCTGTCCACAAATACATGTTGGTCTTTGTAATATCCTTCAGACCAATCCACATAATCTGCAAAAGAAGCACTGTACGGAATATGTGCTAAAGCAATAACGCTGAGTCATGTGAAGTCTTCTTTGACTGGAACTTACAATGAATGCACATTGCCATTTAAGAAGGGTTTAAATGTTTCACATCCGATGGCTGAGTGGGTTAGATGACTGACTTTGTGTACTGGCGATTAGGTACCTCAATCTAAGTGTGTAGGTTCGAATCCCGGATAGGAAAACGTACTAGCATTTGTACTTTACTGAGGGAGTGTAATCCGTACTATAACATGTGTACAAGTTAAGCATAAAGTTTGATCACCATTTATTTATTGACTATAAAGATTATTTTATGCACAGAGAGATGACAGCATTACCAATACCTGTTGAGTGAACTTTATTCACTACACACTGGCGTTTACAATAATGAAAATACCACTGCCAAAGAAAGGTTTCTTTATATCGATTCTGCGAATGATAAAATCGTCTTTATCTGGAATGTTGATCTTGACCAGTAAACCACCTTCTGCGTCCAATCCCGGCGTGCAAAGTGTGGTTTGAAATTAATCTTGTAGTCCCCAGCAATGTCTCGTGAATGATCCACTCAGTTGTTTTTTGCTTTAAACTCCTTGACTGTGTGTTTGAGTATTCATATAGCGCTGTGGTGTAGGTGATTTATCATTACCTACTACAGTACAGTTGTAGCTAATAGCAATCGATGTTATTTCATCCCCCCAAAATTGTTTTCTTTCTTTGTTTTTTCAACGCCGCACTCAGCAATATTCTAGGTATTCAGCGTCGGTATGTAAATAATCGAGTCTGGACTAAACAATCCAGTGACCAACCGCTTGAGCATCGATCTACGCAATTAGGAAACGATAATTCTGTGTCAACAAAGTCAACGATCCTGAACACCCGATCCCGTTTGTCGCCTCTTACGACAAGCATATGGGCTGCTGAAGATCAATTCTAACCCGGATCTTCACGGTTTCACCTATAAAGGTTAGACTGTGGATTCAATGCTTGAAAGAATTAAGAAGATATAATTCTTCTATCCTCTTGTCATAGTAACTACATGAATATCTTTTATATATCACCTGGAGGCAGAGATGACCAAGCTGTGCTGTTGCGGACTGAGCATGTACGTACTATTTATATGGCGAAATCCTTCTGTTCTGATGTCGTTTCGGTAGTAGTGGTGTCATCATGTCTCTGTTGAATCTGCGAATATTCGTCTGACATAAGCTGACAGAATACATTAAGATATGTCAAAAAATTGGAGTTTTGTGTGATTCAGCTGAGTTAAAATCGACTTTTAAAACACACTCTTGACTAATTTGTGATTCGATCCATATGAATTAACTGCTCTGATCCCTAAAGGACCCAAAATTATACTGCTAGTTGCGACTTGCACTCTATCGTGGGCCTAACCAGTGACCCCGCTCGCATAAGGGATGCAAGCTTTGACCAGAACGTTTTAACCTGTCAGTTCCACACACTTAATATTCCCTAACAATTGGCAAGCTGACATTCATGTCATCTTAGAACTAACCTAATAGAAAAACACAACAATATTTTTCTTTCTCCCTGGTGAATGAATTCTCAAATTTCGCATTTGGTCTTATATTTGTTAACGCTCTAATCCACGTGGGAATTGTTAAGCTCTGAGTAGGTTTACATGACATATTATCATCTTTGTCGCAAGATTCAAGTTCTAATGTCATAAACAAAAGAAATATATTGTGTCGCAGGCTTACCGAACTGTTTTATGTTTCCCCATCTCCTCGATCCCCTGAACAATTTCTCTTCTCAATACCCTCGGAAATTTATGTTCGTAAAAAAGGACATTCAAAAAGCAAAAGCTCATTCCCTTGCAAATTCAAATTAAAAAAAACCGTACACACTCAGTAAAACATATTGATTTTTGGTTTCATTTTTAGTTTTTGTTATCCGCAAGTTCTCTTGGGCGGTTACGGTTGAAGACGAGAGATACGTATGTCAGTCAGAACATAATTTGTAGTAGGGCCATAAACTTTATAACCCTACTAACTACAATACATTTTTATCCAAAGTTACGGACAGAAAATACAGAATATACATCTTCGCCGCCAGCAGGTCGTAGCCATTACTAGAGTTATCGTTTTGAGAAAGATCGCTTTGGTGAAGGCAGTTGCATGGTAAATGTATTTTCATATTCTCCGTCGCTTACTTTAAATATGCAGTTTTTATGCTTTTAGATATGTCAATGTGCTTCAAAATGCATGTCACAGCAGGCATTCGTGAAGGGCAACATAGTCGTTGTGAGTGTTAGGTAACGCTGAGACCTCTTTCTTCGTGTGGACCCGGAGCAGAATAGGTCCTCAGCACACCATTGCTGGTCGTAAGAGGCGTTCGAATTGGGCAACCTGTTTACCGTGGGTTTCGCACCTGCGTCGGTCGATGAAGGAATTCTGGTGGCTGAGGGCAATAGGAACCATGTTCCTTTTGGCCAACACACCACTCCGACCCTGACTTCACCTAGACGGGTGGTAGATGGTTCTATCAATCGTTTGGTCACGCTAAGCCCTGTGCACGTTGATTACCTTTGCACATATTTATTATTGGAGCTTGGAAATCTCGAATTTCAGTGAACAAATAAATGTATGAACTGGATAGAGTCCTATGCCAGAAGATGATGACTCATCGGCCAATCTGGTGCTCTTGACCTCTCGGTCTGACATTAAATTGGTTGATGCAGCTATTCATGTCATATTCTCTGGAGTATACCACTCCTGTATCAGCATCTTGGATAATCGTGCTATTTGACACCGTCCTTGTTGACACTCAATGGTGGGTGGAGAACAGGGGTGCTGAATAATTTACCTTTCATCGTGGCTCCTCAACTATCTGGTTCAACTCGAAATAAAAATAAGGCGGCGTCTGGACGAACTATATCGTCCACCTGACACTAATGTTTCAAACGTTTATTCCTGGGATAGATTCCTACTGATTGAGGATTCCGACTCCCTTACGATCAAACTGAACCCATTTGGCGATCCAAAGCTATGTATGTGGGGAAGTGAAAAATGTCACTCCTATCCGTAGTGCTTCACTTCTGGAGATTGGGCACGGAGACAGCAATCTCTAAATCTTTTGTCTAATAAAACATTTGCCAATGTTGAGGTTGCTGTGTCCGTTCACAGAACTCTCAATTCTTACTGAGGTCTCATACGTGAAAGGGCTCGTTGCCTCTATGACATGTCAGAAGAGGATACTGCTGCAGATCAGGCTGTTACAGAGATGAAACGTTTCACCATAAATAAAAGGATGGCATCATAACCAAAACAAATACTTATTTCCTAACACTTGCTAGATCATTTCTACCACATTCAATAAAAGCAGACTATTCTAACATCGGAGTGGATGTGTGTGTGCCCATTCCATTTCGGTGTTACAAATGTCAACAGTTCGATCATGGTTCACACTCATGCCGTAATTCTGCAGTATGTCATTGCTGTGGAGATCACCATGACGGCACAGACTGTAATGTTGGGAATTGGATAAAATCTCATAATTGATGATTGGTTCATTACAACCGATCAGTCATCGNAACGCCGCACTCAGCAATATTCTAGGTATTCAGCGTCGGTATGTAAATAATCGAGTCTGGACTAAACAATCCAGTGACCAACCGCTTGAGCATCGATCTACGCAATTAGGAAACGATAATTCTGTGTCAACAAAGTCAACGATCCTGAACACCCGATCCCGTTTGTCGCCTCTTACGACAAGCATATGGGCTGCTGAAGATCAATTCTAACCCGGATCTTCACGGTTTCACCTATAAAGGTTAGACTGTGGATTCAATGCTTGAAAGAATTAAGAAGATATAATTCTTCTATCCTCTTGTCATAGTAACTACATGAATATCTTTTATATATCACCTGGAGGCAGAGATGACCAAGCTGTGCTGTTGCGGACTGAGCATGTACGTACTATTTATATGGCGAAATCCTTCTGTTCTGATGTCGTTTCGGTAGTAGTGGTGTCATCATGTCTCTGTTGAATCTGCGAATATTCGTCTGACATAAGCTGACAGAATACATTAAGATATGTCAAAAAATTGGAGTTTTGTGTGATTCAGCTGAGTTAAAATCGACTTTTAAAACACACTCTTGACTAATTTGTGATTCGATCCATATGAATTAACTGCTCTGATCCCTAAAGGACCCAAAATTATACTGCTAGTTGCGACTTGCACTCTATCGTGGGCCTAACCAGTGACCCCGCTCGCATAAGGGATGCAAGCTTTGACCAGAACGTTTTAACCTGTCAGTTCCACACACTTAATATTCCCTAACAATTGGCAAGCTGACATTCATGTCATCTTAGAACTAACCTAATAGAAAAACACAACAATATTTTTCTTTCTCCCTGGTGAATGAATTCTCAAATTTCGCATTTGGTCTTATATTTGTTAACGCTCTAATCCACGTGGGAATTGTTAAGCTCTGAGTAGGTTTACATGACATATTATCATCTTTGTCGCAAGATTCAAGTTCTAATGTCATAAACAAAAGAAATATATTGTGTCGCAGGCTTACCGAACTGTTTTATGTTTCCCCATCTCCTCGATCCCCTGAACAATTTCTCTTCTCAATACCCTCGGAAATTTATGTTCGTAAAAAAGGACATTCAAAAAGCAAAAGCTCATTCCCTTGCAAATTCAAATTAAAAAAAACCGTACACACTCAGTAAAACATATTGATTTTTGGTTTCATTTTTAGTTTTTGTTATCCGCAAGTTCTCTTGGGCGGTTACGGTTGAAGACGAGAGATACGTATGTCAGTCAGAACATAATTTGTAGTAGGGCCATAAACTTTATAACCCTACTAACTACAATACATTTTTATCCAAAGTTACGGACAGAAAATACAGAATATACATCTTCGCCGCCAGCAGGTCGTAGCCATTACTAGAGTTATCGTTTTGAGAAAGATCGCTTTGGTGAAGGCAGTTGCATGGTAAATGTATTTTCATATTCTCCGTCGCTTACTTTAAATATGCAGTTTTTATGCTTTTAGATATGTCAATGTGCTTCAAAATGCATGTCACAGCAGGCATTCGTGAAGGGCAACATAGTCGTTGTGAGTGTTAGGTAACGCTGAGACCTCTTTCTTCGTGTGGACCCGGAGCAGAATAGGTCCTCAGCACACCATTGCTGGTCGTAAGAGGCGTTCGAATTGGGCAACCTGTTTACCGTGGGTTTCGCACCTGCGTCGGTCGATGAAGGAATTCTGGTGGCTGAGGGCAATAGGAACCATGTTCCTTTTGGCCAACACACCACTCCGACCCTGACTTCACCTAGACGGGTGGTAGATGGTTCTATCAATCGTTTGGTCACGCTAAGCCCTGTGCACGTTGATTACCTTTGCACATATTTATTATTGGAGCTTGGAAATCTCGAATTTCAGTGAACAAATAAATGTATGAACTGGATAGAGTCCTATGCCAGAAGATGATGACTCATCGGCCAATCTGGTGCTCTTGACCTCTCGGTCTGACATTAAATTGGTTGATGCAGCTATTCATGTCATATTCTCTGGAGTATACCACTCCTGTATCAGCATCTTGGATAATCGTGCTATTTGACACCGTCCTTGTTGACACTCAATGGTGGGTGGAGAACAGGGGTGCTGAATAATTTACCTTTCATCGTGGCTCCTCAACTATCTGGTTCAACTCGAAATAAAAATAAGGCGGCGTCTGGACGAACTATATCGTCCACCTGACACTAATGTTTCAAACGTTTATTCCTGGGATAGATTCCTACTGATTGAGGATTCCGACTCCCTTACGATCAAACTGAACCCATTTGGCGATCCAAAGCTATGTATGTGGGGAAGTGAAAAATGTCACTCCTATCCGTAGTGCTTCACTTCTGGAGATTGGGCACGGAGACAGCAATCTCTAAATCTTTTGTCTAATAAAACATTTGCCAATGTTGAGGTTGCTGTGTCCGTTCACAGAACTCTCAATTCTTACTGAGGTCTCATACGTGAAAGGGCTCGTTGCCTCTATGACATGTCAGAAGAGGATACTGCTGCAGATCAGGCTGTTACAGAGATGAAACGTTTCACCATAAATAAAAGGATGGCATCATAACCAAAACAAATACTTATTTCCTAACACTTGCTAGATCATTTCTACCACATTCAATAAAAGCAGACTATTCTAACATCGGAGTGGATGTGTGTGTGCCCATTCCATTTCGGTGTTACAAATGTCAACAGTTCGATCATGGTTCACACTCATGCCGTAATTCTGCAGTATGTCATTGCTGTGGAGATCACCATGACGGCACAGACTGTAATGTTGGGAATTGGATAAAATCTCATAATTGATGATTGGTTCATTACAACCGATCAGTCATCGAATAAATTTGTCAGGATCATTTATTAAATATTTTCTGATTATGTTTGTTACTGCACAAAAGACAAAGAAAAAACATGTAGTATTAGTCTTCTTGCAAATTCCACAAAATGCATGTGCAAATTTATCATCTTTAAAGGATGACTGGCATGTTAGGAACATAAATTTCCTGGAGTCTTTAAAATATATTCAATCCTGACTTGGTAGGAGCTTGTAATGTTTATGAAACGTAACAGACAAAACCAACCTTGTGAAAAATATTGTTAATGCAAACAAGTGTTCCAGACTTGTTTGTGTTCGATTATGAGAAAACATGATCGATTGCCTGGTCGTTTAGTCATTGCGACCAATCTTCGATTATTTCAATTAATCGGACCACCACTAACAGACTGTGATAATGATCTCAGATGTGTAAACTATAACGGGACACATCCTACTCCATCTAGTTCATGGCGTGTATATAAAATGAATTGTTTAAAGAAACATTTCCTATCTTGGAACCAAACATTTTTCACAAATCAATCTTCATTTTCACATCTTCATATCACATATTCCGCTGCAGTCATCAGCTCTGTAGCAATGTCCTCAGATGCATGCAGAAAAACTTTCTTCCAAAACATCTACTTCCCCATCCAAAACTTGTACTGCCCCAGTCAATCTGTCGACGTCTGGGTCTCCGACAGAAATTCAGCCAGACATCACAAACGACTGCTTCGCAACTAGCCACTTCACAGCTAGCCACCGAGCCATCAAAAAAGAAGACATGAAGAAGAAGAAAAAATACCTTGAAACCTACGACCTACAGTTTTCTGACTCTTCTCCTCCAGAGGTTCCTCTCCAAAATTCATTTGGACCTGTAGTTGTGGAGGTCACTTATTCCCCAGGACAGGCGGAGGAATGGTTGATATTGCGAATACACTTGGTGAAACTCTCGCTAGGCATTCGTCTACGTCAAAATATGTCCCTGAGTTTAAAAAACATATCAGAAACAACAGGAACAGAAGAGAAAGAAATTAACACAGACAATGTGGAGGACTACAACGTATTCGTTGTTCTTGGAGTCCCCGACCCCGCGACAGATCAAACGATAAAATGAAATCGCCGTGCTCCTAAATGTCAGACAACCGAGACTATCAAGGTAAAAGGTCGAGGAAAAACGTGTACTTCATCAGGACCGACACTTGGGAACACTTAAGACACTGCCTTTGTTGCAGAGAAAGAGGGAACACTTAAGGACTACGTATACCCTAAACACTGTAGACAGCTTTCTTCTAATCAGCAATATTAACCAGGTGAGGTCATGGACTTTCATGTATTTTCTGTTTTGTATAATGGACATGCATGTGATAACATACCGATGTAGCATTCTTTTCATACGGAGAAAACATTTATTCCAATTATCGTACTTGCCAAAAAACATGCATGTCAGTTTTTTTCTTCATGAACACCTTCTGAATTGCAGACCAACCTGAACATTTTCTGAGCAGTTGATACCATTACAGGCAGTGCTGCAGTGTACTTGTTATGAACATCAGTTACATAATAGAATGCATTTATGTATATCAGTAGCTTGCTGGCCTATAAACCGATAAGCCCGTGTATGCTGCCAGTTATGAACGCAGAATCGATACAGACGTGGCAGCTCCATAGCTGTCACACATTACAAACGGAAAGGAATCAACCACTTTCTCTCTAGAGGCGATGAAAATAGCACAGTAACTTGATCAGCAATATTGGCGTGGCCGGCATGAATAACCCCTTCGTTGATGATAGCTTACTGGTTAAGTCAGGGTTAACAGTCAAGTAAATGTCAAGGAATTGCAGCTTAAAGATGATGTACCTACAGATCCTATCATAATGATACAGTCAAATAACATTAGTTTACTTTGGAGGTATTTGGTAGACGATAAGACGTGTATAAACTGACACGGAGTAGGGGAATAAACACATTCCAGAAAACAATTTCGTAAACAAGAACAGAGTGATACTATTAGTTTGAACAGTTTGAGAAATGATGACGCAGAAAGTATGGAATCAACGTCGATGTTAAGACTGATAGGATTAATTTGGGGCACGATTCGTACATTTGAGGAATGTTTTTTTTCTGCCTAACTGACAATGTTGTATGTTTCGGGAAAGCTGCTGAGACATACAAGAGTTATTCGCTGCATCTCCATCGTAAATATACTCCTCAGAAAAAAATAACAACACAAATTCTAAGTTCATTTATTGAAATTGCAAACCATGGAATGATGCAATAGAAAGGTGAAATACCTGTACACACGATTAACAAAATTAAATGAAATGGTATTGAGCAATAATATACTTACAAAATCATCAAAAGCATACATGGGCCCGGGAAACAGTCGTGCAAAATGTGCTGCATTGATGGAGCAAAATGTTAACATTAAAGTTCAAGTCAGTTTTAGATAGTGAAGCAGTGTTCAGTAACGCGTATGACAATCATGAGCACGAATGCAAGCTTCTACACGTCTTTGCATTGACCAAATAAGCCTTTAAAGTTGTTGTTGTGGAATGTTCTGCGATTCTGTAACGCCTGTTCAAGTTCATCCAGAGTTTGGGGGATGTAAACACGATTTCCGATAATGACCCAAGCATGTTCAGTGGGATGAAGATCAGGTGACCTTGCAAGCCAGACCATACATGTGATGTTGTTGATCTAAGCAACATCATTAACAACTCTTTCTCGGAATTTGTGATCCATGGACGGGCATTATCATCCATAAAAATGTTGTTAGGACCCGCTTGTTGTACAAAAGGAATGATTACAGACAGGGTTTAACCGATCAGACTGCTTGTGTGAAATGTTGAGCACATTCATGCCACACATTTTGCATTTTGTTTCTGAGGGTGGTTGTGTTAGGGTGATGTAATCAATGTTATCAGATAAATCAATTTGACAGTCACGAAAGGTTATGTATTCTTTGAATATTTACCTTTAAGTAACAGGCCGGCAAAATCGCTATTGAGATGGATAAAGATATTACGCTGAAAATACTTGCAGCTTAATTTTTTTGTGAGGAGTATATAAAACGTTCTGAAGACCCAGTCTTGACTATCCACCGAAAACAGATTTCATTTGGTGGAAAAGAGTTAAATTATACTTAATCTAAGGAATAGGTTCGGACACTCAAGACTGATTATCTGAACCTACATCGTAACGTCATCTGATGATAGGGCACATGTAACGTCAACGTCCGGGTCTTTAGTTGCTGGTGTCCTACAGCTCGTATCCTAACTGTATCAAAATGTTATTATTGATTAGAATATTTTAGTATTTGAAATTGTTAATTTTTACGACAAATCTCTGATACAATGCTATTGTTTTAATGTCCTTTTGTCAACATATAATAATAACTAACTTGTATAGTAACAATGTTTCCTTTGGCCCCAGAATAGGAGGCCATAAAGAAAGTTGCAGATAGAATGTCATCACCTGTTTGTGCCAAGTGCATTAACTGGGACCAATATGAATGAGTGAGTGACTTAATATTTAGCGTCACATCGGCAATATTTCAGCCATATCGTGACGAGAACAAGTTAGTTTATATCAATATTAAAATCAATAAATTTAGAACATAAAAACCTGTCATCGAAGGACAGTAAACATACTAGAGCCTCACAGATATAAATATAAAACTAGTATCATAAAATTGAATCAGTATAGACAGTACAAAATAAAAACGGGCTATAGATTACCAACAACTGAAGGTAACAGCCAATATGACAATAATTGGAATGTTAACAGAACACCAGCGGGCAACCGAAACGCTAACTTTCTTGTACATCCCAGAACTGATCCATGTTTTAAGTGACCTTACAACAAATCATGACTGCCGAAGGCGACTGCCGATGCCAGTGCTCGCTGACTTGGTTGACACATGTCGTCATATCCCAGATGCTCGATGGTCATGCTGTTGTCTGTCAACCATTGGATTGTCTGGTCCAGATTTGATTATTTCCGGACCGCCCCCATATAGCTGGAATATTGTGCGGCGTACAGCAACAAAATAATATATCATCCAGGTATGACTGGAATATTTCCGATGCGAAACCAAATACTCACTCACTCATTCAGAAATGAATAACCATGTGTACATTTCAAGATTATTTACCCGACGTGATATTGCTGAAATATTGCTAAAAGCGGCGTAAAACCCAACTCATTCACTGAATATTATTTAAATTTGTAGTTGATTGAAATACTGTTCGCATTTATTATGATGCACCTTTGTCCGCATAAAGACAGCCTCCGTGGTTTAGTGGTTAGAGCGTCCGCCCGGAGAGCGGAAGGTCACGGGTTCGATCCCCGACATCGTCATACCAAAAGACGTTAAAATATGGTACTTGTTGGTCCCTGCTTGGCGCTCGGCATTAATGGAGTGAGTGAGTGAGTTAAAATTTAAAGTCACTTTGGCAATATTACAGCCATATCGTGATTAAAACAAGTTGCAGATTAATTTATATTGAAGATAAATTATAAACACCTGTCAACGAAGGACAGTAAAACAACTACATTATCACTGGTAGAAATTTAAAACTAGTAACCAAATCTAAAACATTTAACTATACACG
>VKKT01001526.1:58649-69639 GCA_008038995.1 Haliotis laevigata | reverse complement strand
TCCTTCGCCTGGATGAAGTTGGCTGGTCTTAAATGTGAAACTGAGGGCTTTCTTTTTGCTGCCCAGGACCAGTCACTTCCCACTCGTAATCGCCAATGTGTGATTCCTAAATTAGAAATAAGCATATTGTTCAATTTTTGATCGAGCATTTGATCCAAAACTAGGCCTGCGAACAAAAATCATTTTCGTCGAACATAGACAGTTTCCTAAAACGATTCCCCATCTGCATCCTACACACGCCTTCATGCTGGGACAATAGTAAGCAAAGTATAGAAGTTACGATCACTTAGCGCTACCACAGCTTTGTGCAACGGTGCCATGGGCAAGAAAAAATATCGCACTGTAAGATGTTATCATATCAAACATATCTTCGATCGGAAGTCACATCGACACATGCATGCTTCCTTAGAAGATTTGTTAGTGAGCCGATCCGACGTTCGGTGAAAATTGGAAAGTGACTATTCTCCAAAGCACTGCAGTATTCTAATGCTTTGGGGAATAGTCACTTTCCAGTTTACACACCCAAGGTATACACTATCTAAGGGGTTGATGATTTTGATGTCGTTTTTTAATTTGATTTTGGAACAAACATTATCAAAAGTAATATTTGGTAGAACGTGTCAGTGCTTTTAATGACTCCACATTCAACTTCCTATCTCTACTTTCAGTCTCTCTACACAGACGACCATCATTCTCATGGCCACTGTCTGTCTGTGTGTCATCCCTCTGACGCTGCAGGAGGCTGGTGACGACTGTGTCCCTCCAGTCCATGAAGTTGTCCCTATGAAAGATCATGACTACATCCGGGCTATTGCTGAGTCCTCCATGTTCGAGTGTGCAGCTGAATGCAAACTCTTGCCGCTTTGCCAAGCCTTTACCTTTGAAGAAGAGCAACGCGCATGTCAACTCCGAGGGAAAACTGAGTCCAGCATTATTGTCGACAGTGGCGTCCTCTTCAGTAACATACAACAGTGGAAAATGGTTTGTATGAAGGGTTACATGTACAGCGATCAATTACGCCACTTATGGTTTATCTGGATCACACTTGGTTGAGTTAGCGGCTGAGCGAGTGAGATTGTTTCTTTGTCGCTTTCAACAATATTTAAGCAATAGCAGGGCGGGGGACGCCAAAAAAAGGCTTCACACAGTGTACCCATGTGTGGAATCAAAGCTTGGTTTGGTGTTCTAAGACGGAGCAACGTGTTTATATTTGTGACAAAAACATGCGTCAACTAAGTCAGCGAGCCTGGCAAAAATGGATTGCTGTAGACAATTCTTACCCGGTAGATGAAGAAGATAACATGCATAAGAATATCGAAAGCAAATTCCAGTCTGCCATGTCGTCGATCGGAAGCATAGATTTCAAGTGCTGTCGACGTGGATGTTCTGCTCCCAAGGTTGACCTTGTGGATGGACGCCTTGGAAGGATGGCATAGATACGTAGACATCGTCTGACTACTTCCTAATAACTCATGTCAGGGATCGCTTTGAGGATGACCCTAAGTATCATACCCTGGACGCTATAAGTATCATGCCCTTGACGCTATAAGTACCATACCCTGGACGCTATAAGTACCATACCCTGGACGCTATAAGTACCATACCCTGTCCGCTATAAGTACCATACCCTGGACGCTATAAGTACCATACCCTGGACTGGACGCTATAAGTACCATACCCTGGACGCTATAAGTACCATACCCTGTCTGCTATAAGTACCATACCCTGTCGACTTGACGTGGTATCGGATTCGGGCGGTGGGGTAGCCTAGTGGTTAAAGCGTTCGCTCGACAAGCCGAAGAGCCGGGTTCGATTTCCCACATGGATACAATGTGTGAAGCCCATTTCTGGTGAATATTGCAGGAATATTGCTAAAAACGAACTAAAACCAAACACTCTCAATGGTATGGGTCTCATTGTTACTTAGGTAGGAGATGCTGAAGTCATCAACACGACCATTGTTTTTCTCAACACCAAAGAAGATTGCTATTAGTGGCATATTTACAGCACTTCCACTGCATATCCTTTTATTTATTTCAACAACATGCGATACCAGCGACATTTAGTACATTGAGTCCCTTCGAGCTTCTCACACAAATGCTCTGAACCATGATACCACGTATCAAATCAGACCCGTGAATGTCCGGTTAGAATGACCCTTCAGTAACCAACGCTTGTCGTAAGAGGCGACTAACGGGATCGGGTGGTCAGGCTGGCTGACTTGGTTGACACATGTCATCGGTTCCCAATTGCGCAGATCGATGCTTATGCTGTTGATCAAAGGATTGTCTGGTCCAGACTTGATTATTTACAGACCGCCGCCATATAGCTGGAATATTGCTGAGTGTGGCAAACCAGCCAACTAAATCTTATTGCTGAGTGCGGCGTAAAACTAAACTCACTCATCGTATCGTATCGTCCAACCATGGCACTTACGCAACCTAGTTACATGTAAAATTCGTCTAGGTAAACCGGCCCGTGGTATATGTAGATATATAACCAACATCTTGAGGTAAGTCAGCGATACGTGTATTCAACTTGTATTATTTTACTTACAATCTATAAATCGGTATTGCTGATAAGTCATATTCAAATTGTTGTTTTTATTCAGGCAATGACTGGAGCCTGTGGTCAGACTTCCTGTGGTCCCCATTCTCGATGCATTGTGGGAAGGTATGGCCAACCGCTGTGTGAAGGTTCTGCAGGTAAGTATGCAATGAAAACATAATATATGTGTATAAATTTTGTCATACATAGTCGTGAGGGAGAGAGTGTAGTTTTACGCTGACTTTAGCAATATTTTGGGGGCACCAAAATAGGCTTCACACATTGTACCCATATGGGGAATCGAACTTGGGCCTTCGGCGTGACGAGCGAATGCATTAACCTAGGCTACCTCACCGCCCCACGCAATCGTGAAAAACGTATTCGCGTGTTAACAATCCCGTTTACCAAGCGCATGCTCCTCATCATGTTCCCATCCTCCCTATTCTAACGAAGTAACTCTACGCACTCAATAGTTACGGCGTTATCTCCACCTGCTTGCGGGGTAGCTTTGAGGTTAAATCGTCCACTTAGGTACAATGAGTGAAGCTCATGTCTGGTGTCCCTGCCATGATATTGCTGGAATATTGCTAGAAGCGGTGTAAAACCAAACGGACAGACCCACCTGCTTGCTTTCTAGAACAGAGAGTTTCTCGTATATTTCTCCTATGTCTCCAGGGGTTCCTTATCCAAAACGACGGCGCTGACGTAGGTAACGTCGTACTCGCTACTTACAACGACGATGATCACGTAAACCTGCACTTGACTTTACGACAACGGTACAAAAATATATCGAACGTCCCACTCAGGAAAAAAAAGATGTTATCCATAAAGGTTGTCAATATTTTACTTCTAAATGCCTCTCAAAGAAGTCCATGTTAATGGACACACCTGGATATCACCGGCTCCAAATGAAAGTCTTCCGCCAAACCGATACCGACACGGAGTTACGGATGTGAAATCTTTGAAGATGATGTTGGCTGAGGACGATCACGGCACATATTCAGTGTGCAGACATTGGTCATCCATGTGTTAAGAATATTGTGAAGTAAGAACTGAATACTACAAAGGTGTCGACGCTTCTGACTCCAGATCAGAATCTATCCAGGTTCAGCATCTCCCATCAGCACTTACGTCGTCTTGGGTGGTTGGTTGGTTTGTTCTTTACAGACCGCCGTCATATAGCTTGAATGTTGCTGAGTGCAGCGTTAAACAACAAACAAACAAAATCATGTACCAAGCTGAAGCATATTCCACAAAGACATTGTAGGGAAAGTCGTTGTCACTGATTAATAGGTGCGTGTCTTTCTCAGTAGTGATCATTGTGCGGAAGACTTGGGTCAACTGAGGTGCTCAAATTTATTCTGAATAATACCTCGTGTGCAAATACATATCTGACCAACATTATCAACAGCAGAAAAATACCATAATCTGTGTGTCTACCTGCAAGTTCAACAGTGAATAGATCTACATGGGATCCATCTCCAGAGGACAAGATGATGGAAATCGGACAATGACTTCAATCTGTTCGTACCCACGTGCCTCCCGCTAAGGAACTATCACTATGTAATTCTGGAAACAAAAAAGTCCTGAAACTCACCGCACTACCATGACAAAGGATTTGCCAAAATTCAACATGTTGTTATCATGAAAAAATTAAAACAAAATATTTCGAAAACAAACAATTTAAACAACCTCGCCCATGAGCTGGTCCATGGGCAAGAATATGTACTTAAGCTCAAGTGAATGTTTTTTCATGTCATAACATTAAACTCCTTTTGACTTAATTCGGCTAATTTAGAGTGTTATGTCTCACCCTTTGGCGAGAATATTAATATTTTGCTCCAAACGAATAATGTTCATGTTTTGAAGGTTTGTAAATGAATGAACATATCTTTTTAAGTATCATGACACAACATATAAATCATTTTCACTTAATTCGGCTAATTTAGAGCGTTATTAAATTATGTCGCGGGATCTAACGGGATCGGGTGGTCAGGTGACTTGGCTGACACATGTCCTCACATCCCAATTGCGTTAATCGGTGCTCAATGGGTTGATCACTGGATTTCCTGTTCCAGACTCGATTATTTACAGACCTCCACCATTTAGCTGGAAAATGGCTGAGTGCGACGTTAAGAAGCAAACTAACAAAACAAGTCTTTGTAGACGATATAACATCGATTGATTATTAACTACAGTAGTAGGTAATGGTAAATCAGCTACATCACAGCAACATATCAATACTCGAACACACAGACAAGGTGTTTAACACAAAAACCAACTGTTGCGATCGTTCACAGGAAAACAGAGCATCAAAAGGTTCACTGCCAGGGATCACGAGACTAACTTTGAACAGCATTTCGAACGCCGGACATGGGACGCAGCTTTAAAGATTTGTCAGGCAGAAGGTGGTTCTCTGGTCAAGATCAACACTCCAGATAAACAAGAATTTGTCATTCGTATCATCGATATGAAGAAACCTTTCTTTGGCGGAGGTATGGTCATTATTGCAAAAGCCAGTGTGTAGTGAATGTACTGAACTCAATAGCTATTGGTAATCCATGCGCTGTGCTGTCATCTCGAGCTCTTTGTGCATTAAACCAATAAATAAATGAATGGTGATACCTTTATGTTTATCTTGTACATGCAACATATGTTAAATTTCGGATTATGCTCTCTCAAAAAAGTACAAATTCTAGTACTTTTGTTGGATTGAGTGCCATCCGGAATTCGAACCCACACTCTCAGAGTGAGATACCTAATCGCCAGTGCTCAAAGTCAGTCAGCGAACCCACTCAACCACCGATGGGACATGTGAAACATTTAACCACTTTATTAAAAGGCGTTTTACATTCGTTGTAAATTCCAATCAAAGAAGACTTCACATGACTCAGCTTTTTTTGCTTTAGTGACTATTTCGCAGAGTATTTATTTTGCAGATTATTTGTGGATTGGTCTGAAGGATGTTACAAAGACCAACACGTTTTTGTGGACTGACAACAGCTCTCTGAAACACAATCGCTGGGGTGGAGGCCAGCCATCCCACTTGTCGAGTGGTCGAGGCGGTGAACAACCTGAAGACTGTGTGGCGCTGGTGTCCCACCGTGTGCTTGGCTGGTATTGGGATGATCGCACGTGCCGTGAGAAGAGTAAATTCCTGTGCGAAGGACCAATGGAATAAATAAGTTACGGTTGTATTGACGCTACCCTGAAGCCTTTGGCGTTGATTCCTGTCTATTGAAATAAACCCGTGAAGATCCGGGTAGAACTGAACTTTAGCGATCCATGTTTGTCGTTAAAGGTGACTATCGGGATCGGGTTTCTTACCCATGTTATCGTGACCTGTGAAGATTGATGCTCATGATATCAATCACTCGATAATGTACAGTCCCTCTTCATGTATCTGGAATACACAAAGCGATAATAATTCTGACCAAGGTGTCGTTCGGAAACTAGCTACATCACCAAGACGCTCACAACGCTCACGATTTCCCATTACTCACCCATGTATTGTATGTTTGGTGGAACAACACTCTGATACAAGTGTTACTTCATTCTAGGATTTATTGGATCAGACCATGCCATTATCAGTCTATGGTCAAAAGTTTACTCTCAGACCGCATTCCCTGACGATTAGCATGTCCCACCGTATGTATGTGTATATACTCTTTACGTTCACACAATCAGGCCTCGCTAATCCGTACTACGTTTGTCCCGCTGACTTCTCTCGTATAAAAGTTTTCGAATAAAATTTTTATGATCGTGGTTTGGTAATAGTTTGTTTTCTCATAGCACTAACGGTCCCGAAGGCGGGGTTCTCGTTTAACAGGTCGATGTTGTTAATACGACCTTCTGGTAACACAATGTGCAGTCTCGATGCTAACGCCTTTTGCCATTATCTGTCCGCTTTGGGTTTCTGATGTCAGCATTAGAAGGTGATGAGGAAATGCCTCCAGTGATGAAATAATGGACGTGCTGATGCTTACTCAGTAAAAACAATTCCCTTGATAACCGAAGAATTAGGTTGAGGTTTAATTACGTCTGTGTACGAATGGTAACGTCACCATTAGCAGTCTAGGTCATTTGATTTTAGTACTTTACCCCATTTGACAATGTATTAGCACATACTATACGGGGACACGAATGGTCTATCAGTCTTTAAGGCAGGGATTCAAAAATTATTTTAAAACGCCAGTTGCCACAGGGCAAGTGACTGTAAGAAAGGAACTTGTCCTGACTAATTTTCCACTTTCCTTGATGTTTATGACATAATCATAGAACAGTCTCTGACTCTCATATTATAGAAAAGGTATGTATTTATTGTTTGAATCAACTTGCTTTTAGCATCAATGTTTTTGTAATTATATAAGTCCAAACCAACAAGGTCAAGCAAGTCTAAGTGCATTGCTAACTTATTAAGTGGATTGCTGTCACAAACAATTTCTCAATTTGATCGTAATTCGCTTTGTCCATGTGTTTAAAACACTTCAAAAGTCCGCCTCTACTCTATCTTAGCTTGTCGCAACCTCCAAATCACTGGTTTCACTGCTGTGAATATAATATGACAAACACTGGGCATGAACTGCTGAACTATCGCGAATTTTCAGATATTCTACTCTGAATTTATTGTACTCTGAGCACCCATTGACAAAACTGTTCTTTTACCAAATGCTTCGTGGATACAGACGGAAATCGTGCACAACATTATCACGTTATGTTGTGTTTCATTCATTCGTCCATAGTTCCATCCACTCGTCAATCATCCATCCTGCCTTTATACCTTTCTTTAATCAACAAATCCATCCACACACCCTATGACACTCCCATCCGCCCATCAATTATTCATCCTGTCTTCCTTCCTTCCTTCAGTCCAATAACAAATCCACACACCCGATCAATCATCCTTTCTTTATCCTTTGTCCGTTCATGCCATCCGTCTATCGACCCACCCACCTATCCAACTGTATTATAGTTGATTCGAAATGCTAGAAGTTTGTACATAACGAGTGTCGGCGTGAAATAACACCTTGGTTGATCAATACTTACACAGTGACTATAAATACCCTGATATTAAATCCATTCCGAGAGTTATTGTACGACCTCAACAGAGCATTGGTATTTGCATGTTATGAGTTTCCTTACTTTTGAATCGAAAATAAAAGGACAGGAGGCCAGTCAAACAGAAGCATTATTACATTAACATACGGACTGATTTGCACCGTTGTTACTTGTTTTCACTTCTTTGTTACTAATCAGTATGCCTCATTATTGATTTGTCCATGTTTCAACGCCTTTAGATCTAAATATGTACAAGGTACCTAAGACGTTAACAAACATCAGTACATTCAGTGTGATATCTTCTAATTGGGAGAGCATTATAATGAATTTTACAACCTTTGTGAGCTCATGTCCTATAATGTCCAAATGTAAAGCTGACGCACGCTTCTGGCACCAAATCAAATGTCTGTCTAATGGACTGAGATTTGGTATCTCCTAACTCTTAGTGAGAGAGTCCTTGATGGTTCTCAAAATCAGCTTTCTCAGACCATATCTAAGAGACAGACTACTGTAACGACCTCAACGTACATGCCAGAAATTATACTAGAAGATTAGGATATTCCCGGAAGTCTCAAACCAGTCACCAACAGACATCAAGGTCATTGTATCCCAACTTTATGTTTTGTCTGTTGTTTAACGCTGCACTCAGCAATATTGCAAGTATGTGATGACCGTTTGCAATTACTCGAGTCTCGATCAGACAATCCAGTGATCAACATCATCAGCATCAATCTACACAATTGGGATACGACATGCAACAACCAAGTCAGCAAGTCTGACCATCCGATCTTTATTCGCCTTCTACTACAAGTATGGGTTGCTGGATACCAATTCTAAGCCGGATCTTTACAGGTCCGCATCAGAAGTAATTACCATGAGCTCATCATCATACAGTCATATTTGCTTGTCCGTTATACCTTTATATATACCATTCACATACTATTTTTGACTATTCTCGTCCAAATCATATCAATGACTGTGCTGTTTTATAAAGACACGATAAACAACAAAGTACAACACACTGGTGGAACACAATAGCTCGCTGGCAACTAAATTTGATTACCATTGGCACCATTGGAACGTCAGTTACCTCTGCTACCACCATGGTATCCCAGTATGATTTGCATCATCACTCAAGTTGCTGGCGATAGTTTGAAACTTTAGCCAAAACATTCATACGGCAAATACACTATATTTTAAACAGTGGTGAATATACGCATCTTTGAAGGACATACACATACTTTATATGCCCGATGACTAAGTACAGAGAGACAGAGGCGGATGCTGGTATACACAATTTCAGGAATGACCAGACTTCCATCAGAGACATTGTAATTTACTGTCGATATAGTTAACTGCGCGATCCATGGTAATTCGGATTCCCATAATGAAGTACATACCAGATGACTGACGTCGTAATGTCTGACACAAAACGTGTTCACTGGTCGGAACAACGGTTTATGTGCTGGATGAATGACATGTTAATTAGCAGCAATAAATCATCCCAGTTTGTAGACTGGAGAGAACCAGTCCTTTCCTTCGTTGTTAACACAGGAAGCGACGACCGGCGGGCAATATGGGACCAGCTATCAGTTGCAGTAAAGGATGATCACTCTCGGTATTGAATAAACTAAAGGAGCGTTCAAGCAGTGTACTTGTGACGACAGTGGAAATTGTCCCGCATTTAAGGTCAGTGACAGGAATGTTTATTCACTTCGTTAAAACCAACGTTTTAGTTTGGCTGACTCAGATGCTATGATGAATATCAATTTATAATTTATGGATTTCTCCTATTCATTACAGACAATGTCTGTATTAATTTGTTTAGGAATGCTAGAACTCTTTGATTGATATGTCTCCGGCGCCAGGCAGTAAAAACCTCACCTTCAGTTTAGTTTGAGGTTACCTATAATGTTCCATCCCACAGGCAGGGGACAACACCATTCCGCCCTCGCTCACCAAGAGTTGGTCTAAACATGCCCCCCGCGCCTAGCATTGTTTCCAAATCCATTCCCGGACAAAATAGGGCTACAATTGACCCTACCAAGCTTCAATGTACTTCCGTCCTAAATTCCTTGCCTGCTCTCACTTCCACTCCTCAAGCCTCACTCATCCACTGATCCATCCCTTTGGGATCCCAAGAAACAGACACATCCCAACAACAATATCTTGTCATTAAAGGTAAAAAGGAAGTCATTGATCAGGTGTTCATGCCCCTTGATTTCATAAAGGAGGAAGCTGATTATCTCTACCTAATTTAATCTCTTTTTGAGGATAGTAAAGGCTGGGTATACTTGTACTGTAACAATTATACATTTTCACAATATCAGACAGGGGTTTCGCGGGTCTAGATTCGAACATTCTATTGAGAGTCCGCTGTCACGCTTGAATATAAATGCGAGGTTAATCAAACCAATCCTTAATTCAACACATTGGATGAGTGAGTGAGTGACTGACTGAGTTTACTGCTACGCCGATTTTAGCAATAATCCTGCAATATCAATGCGTGGGACACCAGAAATGATCTTCACACATTGCAACCTTGTGGGGATCGAACCTGGGCCTTTGGCGTCACGATCGAACACTTTGACCACTAGGCTATCCCATCGCCTCCTGGATGATTCAGTAGATATGCTTTGCGAAAGCAAACTGCGATTTCTGAAGAGAAGAGGAAGAAAATATATGTGTACAAGACAATGTATTGGGAAAGTTTAAATGACATTAAATGGCTTAGTAACCGTTCATCAGACATGCGCTGAAGAGGAGTGAAAGAGTTACTGATGTGGAAATATTGAGCTGAAAGCTGAAGTTACATAAGCTATACACCTCCTCGTGAGGATAAACAGACATCCTAATTATCGAGTAAGCGATGCTTTCATATAGGCATACCGGATCTTTTTCGCTCGAAAACTAATCGCAACGTCCAGACTGCAAAGAAAGAAGTGCCACAGTGGAACTGTGTAGTGTTATATGATCATGTCGTTTCTGATTACCATGACATATACACTCGTATACTAAGTGGATATTCCGTTCCATGATTGCTTTCTCTCACCAAAAATGAAATTTCCAAATCGGAGAAGAAAATCAAACCAAATTTCTTTGAAGAGTCTGCGTATACTTCAATTGTACTTTGTCATCATTCCCTTGGGGTTCACCCAACACGACATTCTTAAATTATGTCCTCAGAACGGTATCGATTGGGTTTAAAATGATCTAATTATCCTGAAATTGCATTGAAAGCCGTACAGCACAAAAAATCTATACTGAAACAGCAGACAAGCATGGGAGTATGTTACAGGATGGTTCGATGGACACTTCTTCACCTACTTCAAAGGATGCAAATGTGGTTACACGAAGTGATATTTGGCAATGCTATTACCCACAC
>VKKT01001526.1:35533-45756 GCA_008038995.1 Haliotis laevigata | reverse complement strand
AGTCTGGGCTAGTACAAGCAGCCGCACATACACATAGACACGCATGCACGTCGTCATGTGAGCGAAATATTCTCACGCACGACGTTAAACCCGATTTCACCTCATCTCACCTCACTTCACCTGATCCTCACAACACTGATATGGAAATTGATTCATAGTTTAGGTTTGCTTAGATGTTACACTCAGTTTTGGCAATGCTGAAAATACAAACAGCAGGTTTCCTCTTACACTTATTTCCATTTTTCGTGTAGGGGCATATCTATTAGTCTACGCCTTCTTCACCATTATTGCTGCCATTCCCTGTGTATTCCTGGAAATGGTAGTAGGTCAGTTTTCCCAAGGAGGCCTGATCAAAGTCTGGAACCTTTGCCCACCATTTAAAGGTAGAACATGCTCATTTCTATTGCAGAAAATGGCTCGATTTTTTCTGCTGAAAGTATTATTTTTGAAGTATGAATGGAGTATGTTTGAAGGAACGATGGGGACAGGAATATAGAATGTTGAAATCCAATGTTCAAGTATATTGGAAACATGATACAACACACATTAGAAATAATGTTATGGTCAAATGTTCGTCAACAAAGATCAAAATGGTTCGGTGACAAGCAGAGTAATCCAAGTATCATAACACTCTCATGCGCCTCTTACAAAACGGACAGGAACGTTGTTTTCGCGTACCATTTGTCGGCAAATCCTTTTCATCCCATCACATGAAGACTCGTGGCGAGAGAAACAAGACCCTTTCTGCTTTAATAACCACAACCGGGTTCTGGGTCAACACGTGACCCGACAAGGATTTAGCAAGGACATCCTGAAAAGGTGAAGTCAAAACCTCACATGGGCAGATGGTTCCAGAGCTTAGGTCTGCGGAAGGGAAAGCAATGTCACAGTCACTAAATTTGACAGTGAGTGATGATTCGATCCTAGAGTCAGAAATGTAGTCATGTCCAAATATCGGATATTCAATTCTCATGCATTCCTTCAAATCCCAAACGGTCAGTTCTCCTTTTGCTGAATATTTTGGGCAGATATGTGAGTACACACATTCCTGCAAGTGAACCCGAGTTTTTGTGCAGGCTGGATCTAAGATCATATGCCCTTCGTGTAGTGTACGACACATATTCCACATCTACCGCATCGCGTGTCAGTTTTATGCGTATATGCTTAAAACACAAGCCTAGGCACAATGTATTCCATTACCGGTATTCCTTTCGTTTTTGTTCAGCAATTGATGACGGTATAAACGTCTGCATTTGCCCTAAATGCAAACAACGGGCGATCACTCTCAGACTAAGTTTCTTTATACAAAGGACGATCCCTTTCGGCTGATCGAGAGCTTTGGCCGAATCTGACGGAGAAAGAACAGTTTTAATGTCCACTTTAAATACACTCCCACCCACACGAACAGGGAGGAAACCCTTTTTTGATTTTTACTGCTGGTTACTTTATTTGGAATGTTCTTTTGCACACGCCCAAGGGTACGGTCACCCCTGTTCCCAAATAATATTTTAACAGAGACCTTCATCAGCTATGTCTACAAGTAATGTTGCTTTTAGCTTTAGATGAAACTAACGTTTTACCTGTGTCTCACGCATTGCCTTTTCTCTTAAAGCATTGAAACGATCTGTACAACTAAGACTGACTGAGTTTGGTTTTACGCCGCTTTTAGCAATATTCCAGCAACATCACGGCGGCGGACACCAGAAACGGGCTTCACACATTGTACCCATGTGGGGATTCGAACCCGGGTCTTCGGCGTGACGAGCCAACGCTTTAACCACCAGGCTACCCCACCGCCCTGTACAACTTAGAACCTAATACATATACTATTTTAATATCAACAAAGAAACAGTGTTTCTACTGTGAAAATATATCCTCAACACGAGCACAAAGGGTAGGGTAAAACGGTCGTATTGTTGCTGATATATAAGGGTTAGTCAAGGACCCGGAGGACCTCTAGGGAACACAGGCTACTAATTATCTGAATATAAAATTTTACACACGACGATATTTACAAATGATGTTAAAATGACATATGTGCATCCTGTGAAATTCATGATCTTGAGTGCCATTTGCATAACTGTGATATGAGCTCTCTAACATAGAAATGTTATAGCCAATCAAATGATTCAGCAGCAATGGCTTAACAACCAAATGTTTTAAGCCGTGTACTTACTCATTATTTGTCCCCATTGATTTCCTCGGTTATGACTATCATACCACATGGAACACTATTTATTGGCATTGAAAATATTGATCATGAACTCATTTGTTTTGTTTTCCCAGGTATAGGACTTGGCATGGCAATATCAACTTGGCTTTTTTATTCCTACTACAACGTGATTTTCGCCTGGTATCTGTTCTATATGTACAGTGCGTTCTCCTACACTCTGCCCTGGTCAAATTGTGACAATCCCTGGAACACACTGGATTGTGTGTCTGGCGTCAAAGACGCCAATACCACGCTCCCTAACGTCACAGATTTTCCTGAAAATGTCATTGAAGGGACTTTGAAGTTTACTAACAGTTTTGGCCGTATGACTGCTGCAGAGGAGTTCTGGAAGTATGCTTCAAGCTCAGTAAATGTTAATGAGATAATTGATAAAGACCAATCTATCTACCTCCTTACCTTAGTTTCATCAAGAACATGACGTCAAATCTTTCTTACTACAAAATACTTTGTAGCTCAAGCGAGTACACTAGTACTTACTAGTGAATTCGTAGTGTCGTACCACCCGAATTGGATCCAATGCAGATTCAGTAAAACAGATTGTACACTATTCTGTAACATTGTATCACTGCTCTAGATAACGTCGTTAAATACATATTATAGCGGGATACTTTCAGTTTACCTGACATTATTTTAAAACATAATTTGCTTATCATGGAACTTAATTTTATTCGTGCTTCATTTCAGATTCAAGGTGTTAGAAATGACAGATGGTCTAAGTTACCTTGGTAGCATAAGATGGCCTCTAGCTGTATGCCTACTCTGTACACACATGACCGTATACCTGTGCGCGTTCCGAGGGATTAAAATGTCCGCGAAGGTATGGAAGATGTACCAACCTAAGAATATACCCAATACATTTGAAGTAAACATCATTTCAGCCCCAAGCAATATATATGCAACAAAAAGTGCCAACCTACATTCATTGGCCTATTTTTTTTAGATTGCATACATCACCGTCGGTGTTCCTTACCTCCTCGTCATCATCTTCCTAATCCGGGGATGTTTACTCCCGGGCTCAGCGGACGGGATTTACTTCTACATATACCCACAATTCTCTAAACTCCTCCAACCTGAAGTACGTACGTTCCTTGCATAATTAACCTATCCTTAAGGATTCACAAAGAATCCGTGTTTGTGTATGTTACATATATATTATAAACGTATGTTATTATTTGCAACATTTGCAATGATTTACGCCTGTTAATGTTTTATTTTTCTATGTTCTTTTGTTTGCTATAGATATGGGTGGAGGCATGTAGCTTCTCTTTATACTCGATGGGTGTAGCGATGGGATATATTATAACGTTGTCTGGCCACAATAAGTGCAACAATGACTGTTTCAGGTAAATTGGTTCATAATATTTGCTTCAAATCCATCAGTGTTCCCTTGGGGTTCCATCTGACCACAGAAAACATTCCCGGTTTGCATTATTAAGATCAGGCATTCTTTGTTTCCGGAAATAATGAATACATCCTTTTTTATACAGTCCACATAAAAAAGTGTCATTAAGAACTAAAAAAAACTTACATCAATCTTATAAATGACTTTTTGAATAAATAGAAGACACCTCACACCAATCTTGGTTAAGTGACAATCTTGGACCTTGATCTGTTAGATTGGCCGTTGGACATACGGTGCTGACAATTTACTGTTACTTTCTTTACTGATTGCACATGTGGTTTTCAAAGACAGCCTAACTATAACACAGAATTCTATCACAGAGATGCCATCCTGGTGTGTGTCGTGGATTCCTTGTCGACGATTTTCGTTGGATTTTCCCTTTTTGCAATCGTTGGCCACGTAGCGTTCAAAAGCGGATTAACCGTGGATGCTTTCGAATCATCGGGTTTGTGCAAGATTTAAGTTTCAAACTTCTTGATCTAGTTCGTATCAGGAAATGTTACACACTACTGTTACCATGTTACGTTAGATTAAAAATATTTCGAAACATGACCCGTTTAATCAAGTTCTATCTTTAACAGCAACTGGGTTGGGTATGATCTGCCCCTAACGTCAAAAAGAAAACAATATAGGGCAAGTCTAGATTGTCGGCCCTAAGCTCTGTCTTGGGCTATATCTTACATTATATTTTGTAGACCGATGGAAGTCCGTTGCACATCTAAATAAATGTGTATCGGAAGACTGCACAAAAACTTAATGTGTCAATTTAGGCTTTGTTGAATTCTGCTTCTGACTCTAACACAAGCAATGGCCTATGCTAACATGGGCCACAACGACTTCACATACAATATGTCCACATCTAGCTAATGCTGCTTCTCTTCTGTTTTTCTATTTAGGTTTCAACCTTTGTTTCATCGTCTTCCCGGACATCCTGACTTACCTCCCTTTGCCACAGCTATGGTCTGTGCTGACATTTGTAATGCTGATGACACTTCATATAGATACAATGGTACATGAAGATAGATAGATAGATAGATGGATAGGTGTCGGTGTGGATAGATAGATAGATAGTTAGAAAGAATGGGTGTGTGGGGATGGATACATCGATAGAAAGAATAGGTGTGTGTGGGTAGATAGATAGAAAGAATGGGTGTGTTGGGGTGCATCGGTAGATAGGAATAATGTGTGTGAGGGTGGATAGATAGATAGAAAGAATGTGTTGGGTGGATAGATAGATAAAAAGAATGGGTGTGTTGGGTGGATAGATCGATAGAAAGAATGTGTTTGTGGGGATAGATAGATAGAAAGAATGGGTGTGTGGGGGCGGATAGATCGATAGAAAGAATGGGTGTGTTGGGGTGGATAGATAGAGAGAAAGAATGTGTGGGGGAGGGTGAATAGATAGATAGAAAGAATGTGGGGGTGGATAGATTGATAGATAAAAAGAATATGGGGGTGGATAGATAGATAGAAAGAATGTGGGGGTGGATAGATAGATAGATAAAAAGAATGGGTGTGTGGGGTGGATAGATCGATAGAAAGAATAGGTGTGTGTGGGTAGATAGATAGAAAGAATGGGTGTGTTGRGGTGCATAGATAGATAGAAAGAATGTGTGTGTGGTGGATAGATAGATAGGAAGAATGTGGGGGGTAGATAGATCGATAAAAAGAATGTGTTTGGGGGTGGATAGATAGATAGAAAGAATGTGGGGGTTGGATAGATAGAAAGAATGTGTGGGTGGGTGGATAGATAGATAGATAGAAAGAATGTGTGTGGGGTGGATAGATAGATAGAAAGAATGTGGGTGTGGGTGGATAGATAGATAGAAAGAATGGGTGTGTGTGGGTGGATAGATAGATAGTTGAATGGATGTGTGGGGTTGGATAGATGAATTGATGTGTGGGGTTGGATAGATGAATGGATGTGTGGGGGTGGATAGATGAATGGATGTGTGGAGGTGGATAGATAGACAGAGGTACGGCAGCATTGTTATTATAGATACATGTATATTAGATGTAAATATGTTGTATGATAGAACTTTAGGTCATACTTTGGTAATTGACATATATTACTTACAGATAGCACAACATTAACTCATTAACATTTACGATTTAGGTACCAACCCTTGAGTTATTGATAGAAGCATTTTTGGATATATTTCCAAATAAGACGAGGTGGCGCTTTCTTGTCGCTGGTGGAATTCTCTTGAGCAGCTTCCTAATCGGCATCGTGTATGTTACACAGGTATAATTCATGGACGATTTGTCTTCTGAGATAGAGGTCTTCAGACTTTCGTGTTACTGTTCTTCTTGTAAATATGCATCTTCCATAATACAAATGCTTCTAATGGTGCATATATCCATGGTTTTTTCTTAATATCTAAATATTGACAACATGATGTGTACTACATAATTACACAAGTGATATAATGACACGTTGGCAATAAGTCTATATAATATTGAATATTTGTATGTCTCTCTATGAGTTGACATTGTGCTTAAGTGTGTTTGTTGATCAGCGCCACACTCAACAATACTATTGTGCTTAAGAGTATATCCATTGCGATCTGAAGAGTGTCAGAGAATCAGACTATAGACCATTAACAATGGTTAGGGCATATAGATGTGTAATCCATTGACAAATCGTTTCAGAAATGGGACATGATATCGTCGAAAATCTGTCCCGGCATTGAACAAAAATGGATATGCATCAACATTTCAGGGTGGCATCTACGTTCTGACTCTTGTCGACTGGTTTGCCTATTTTCCGTCTCTTCCTCTTTATGCCATGTTGGAGTGCGTTGTGGTGGGCTGGTGTTATGGTGAGAATTCTTCTAACGATGCTGCACAAACTAACTAATGTAATATTTCATGATGAAACTGAGTTACAGCACCATCTTTATAACATGTCATTCTTTCATAATGTTTTCAGTTACCTCTCGTTCTAAGCCCTTACTTTCAGGGCTTACTGTTCCGTGATTTCTTGTGTTGCATACCATTGTGATGAGGTGATGAGTTGTTTCATACCTTTGTGATCAGTTGATAAGTTCTTTTATACTCTTGTGATGAGTTATCCCACCCTCATGATGAGGTGATGAGTTGTTTCATACCCTTGTGATCAGTTGATAGGTTCTTTTATACTCTTGTGATGAGTTATTTCATGCCCTCGTGATGAGTTAATAAGTTATGTCATACCCTTGTGACTGCAGGAACAAAGAAACTTCAAAACGACGTCAGTACCATGTGTGGGAGACGCACCCCAAAACTAGTTATGATAGCAATCAGATTCATCTGTCCTGCGTTGGTGGTGGTGAGCTTTATAGACACATCCATGCAGATGCTGTTTCAGTAAGAGTATTTTTAACAAATCGCGAGCAGTTCCTATGGAAATTAATTATAAAGATTTGCTATAACAATAGCGATCATTAAGGCGTCCTGCAAAACTGTATCTGATGTTTTGTAATGATGCAGATTATTCTTGGCAACTCGCTTTATTCGTATCGGCCTCCGAAGTATGTAGACTACATCTACCCGACATGGGCCACAGGTTTGGGATGGATGATTTCAAGTTTATCCGTCCTTCCGTTCCCTACTGTGTTTCTGTGGACAGTGTACAAAACTCCCGGAAATACTATAAAGGAGGTAAGCAGGAGCACAGGACCCACATGATGTTAGCGCTACTACCACCTCAAGTCCATGTTTGTGTATGAGAATGATCATCGTAGCTTTAAGAACGTGTTTATCCAAGTGGCTTATTCACGAAATAATACCCACGTCTGAGAAAAACATAGGCCATGAAAGCTATCCTTGACGATTTCTGAAACATATCCCAAAGTTAACTTATTTGTTATCGAATATTCAGGGAATTATCTCCGTTGAAATTCATGTACGCATTTCTATATTCAAATATACATGCAATTGTAAAGATGAACAGTTCAACAGCTTTTGAAGAAATATGGTGATGTTTGATTAATGCCGATCGATATTTTTTCACCAAAGTGTGCCTATTATTGATGTGGTCAGTCCAAATAATCCTTGGTATAACGTTGTTGTCCTTTATTGCCACATCCAGAAGATTAATATGTAAAGATGACAGGTGAAAGATGTTTAGAAGCTGACCCGAGAATAAAAAGGAAGTTGTTATCCATAAAACGTGTCATGTATTCGTATCATTTGTATTCAGTGACATCTATTTGCAGAAATTTCGGAATTCTCTCAAGCCCAACAGACTCTGGCGCCTTAACCTAGAAGAGAGGTCTCGAAGTGATGTACCTCTTGAACAAGCGTCAGAGGATGGGCAAGTGAATACAGGGCAACATGGGAGCAAATGTTCAAATATCTGCGTAGAATCATCAATATAGTATATACAATTATGTGCTGCATCTCCTTCCATTGTTATCTCTCGTCTATACATATCTAGAAACGGGATCCCTCCCAAAGTTGTGTATATTTCGTCATTAATATATGTACACACATCATGCATGCTCAGAAAATGTGCCTTGTGATGGTCAAATTTGTCTGTCAATTTTTATTTTGTGCATTGCAAGTCAACCATTTGGACTCGTTGATGAAGGGTGACTCTTAAGTTGTTTAGTTGAGTTACATGCTGGCAGCGTTCAAAACTGACATGTTATGTACATGCGACTGTATTTCATTCCGCTAACAGCGTTTATTTATGTTTGTTCACACAGTAAATAGCTGATTTTGTTCTTCCCTTTATTTCCACATGCCATATTTGTGATGTTTACGCTAAGACGAAAACAATCGTTTGATGATATCATGATAAGTGCTGATCGTATTCAAACAATGACAATGGATAACACTGATAGCAACACGTACAGATATTGTTTTACCGATTTAATTTTTATTGTCGAATACCGAACAATGACTTATCTGTCTGAACAAAGAGGTGAACAGTCTTTAGTTTACAGTTGAGGGAGAATTTGGATTTCGTTAATCGAATATTCTTGGATTAATAATGTTGAAATTTGATTACACAAAATTGGAAGCATATAACAAATAGAATAGTTTATGTGTCTACTAAAATATTATGTATCTGTCATAGAATAACGTGACGAACTAGATATTCTCACGAGTGGCGTAGCAGAAGGCAGAATACCAACATCCTCCAGTATGTATCCACTGTGATGAAGAACTGTGGATTTTCTAGTGATAACTATTCCACAGTTTCAGCCATAAAGGATGTCCTCTTTGTCTTTAATTTGATTTTATAAAGAAGTTAATTTTTTTCACAAAATTTTGTTTCACATGTTATGTGTGTAAAATGGGGTTTTGTGATTTTGGGTAGAATGCATTGGATAACCGAGATTGTTTGTGGGAGCTTAAGTTGTGTAAAATTATTTCCCCAAAAGGTTATGTAAGTCCACGTCATTCAAAGTATATACTATTTCTAACACGTGTGTAATCCCAGACTGTATGTGATTATAATTGATATCTAGACAATCGTTAGCATCTGGCAAGATGACGTAAATCCAGCTCGGATCCACACAGTGAGCAAAAGTAGAGTCCCCACGGTCACTAGTATTTTGATCTACCTTGTACGACAAGCAATGGGGTACTTGCCAATCAAAAAAACAAAATATATTCCGCGTCTATTAATGCAATCAATTGTCAACTATATCACAACCGATAGTTTATGAATAACTATCAAAGATAGTGATGACACCAGGTGGTTGCAAAGGATGAGCGTATCCTGTCCACCGGTGGCACCCGTCATACACATTTACAAAGTTTAGTCAATTGTAAATCCTGAACGTATGGTACAAGTCAAAATAGGAAATTGCATAGGACAACATTTTTGTCACTGATGCTTCAAATGTGGAAAACCCCTCCACATATCCACCCCATTACTTTCTGTAAGCGTTCCCGTGGCCGTGAATGGTGTAACCTTGCTCAAACAATTTGTTTGACGCTCCTTCAAATCTTCGATAGTGTCTCAAAAGGAGTGAAACGTAAGAACCAAAGGCTGGTTTTGTTTAAATTATGTGCTTGAAATGCTAGTTTATAATTGACCATTCTTTGTGACAGCTAGTTGAAGCACTCTTAAAAGTTTCAGGCATTGACAAGGCACCATGTGCTTCATATGACGGTACTGACAAGGCAGTTCACATTAGCGTTTCACTTAAGGTGAGTGAGTAAGTTCTACGCTGCTTTTAGCAATATTTCAGCAATATCATGGCGAGGTAGACCGGAAATGGGCTTCACACATTGTGCCCACGTGGGGATTCGAACCCAGACCTTCGACGTTGCGAGCGAACGCTTTAATCACTAGGCTACCCCACCCTTCACTTTAAGAATCAACCCAGTTGAGAAACGTTTCTGTATGAAGCAGGGGAATGTGAACTAGTACTGTGTATGTGGGCATGAAAAACTGGCGGATGTTAACAACGAGGACATACTCTGGTACACAGCTGCAGGAGGCAGTTATGTGTGAACNAAGAGGACATGCTCTGGTACACAGCTGCAGGAGGTAGTTATGTGTGAACGAAGAGGACATGCTCTGGTACACAGCTGAATGAGGCAGTTATGTGTGAACGAAGAGGACATGCTCTGGTACACAGCTGCAGG
>VKKT01001525.1:9372-22614 GCA_008038995.1 Haliotis laevigata | reverse complement strand
GTGTGACAATCTGAGGAAGATGTCATCAGGATATCGTGCAACAATCATAATGTTACAACTTAGCTGGTACCGTCTGATAATCCGAGGAAGATGCCATCACTATATCGTGCAGCATTCAAGTCCCATTCCTTAAGATGTCAAGCTACATGATCGGCTGACACAAACCCTCCTCAAACCATACCTCACCTGTCGCTTCATGTATCAAACACTTCCATGTTCATAAACACGACACCGACCGCCGTGAATTGTCCATGAAAATCATGCGTGAACAGAACAGACGGCAACTGTTTGGACATTTCACATGGCGTGCTCATTGGCGACGTGATACCTTCAGCTTCACGTATCATTACGAGTGGTCCAATCACCTTAGGCGCCAATTTATTGTGCAGATCTGCGTACCTCAGCACGCCARAAACAGTGTGCAAAATAGCCACTGGTCTGCTAMCCCGTAGCTAGCAAAAATCCAGTCGGGCCAGTKAATCTTCACAGTCACTGGCCCGACTGGCTTGTGAATTTTCATGGGGTCGTTTTTTGTAAATATATCTCACTCTCTCCGACTTGTTAAGATAAAAATGTTCATCATATTAGCAGTTTAATGATGAAACCCCTGTCTACATCAAATGTCGGGCTAGTGAATTATCTTGTGGGCTAGTAACTTGCAGGCATAGCTAGCTCGACTGGCTAGCAAAATTTGGAAACTATTTCACACACTGGCAATATGTGTATTCGCCTCGATTATGTTACTAGGTCTGTCAACTCCATACCTGGGCAAATTAATCTCATCAGAGATGTCCACACATAATGAAACTACTCTGATCAACATAGCTATTTATGTGTACAAAGCAATGCTTGTCCGACAAAATATCCTCATTGTATGAAATGATAATGTCTCTGATGTATGAAACGGTGATATGGGCCTAAGGCCTCCCCACTTCAGAAATAAACTTGACATAACCAGAGTCTTGGACTTGCATCTCTTTGATTCTGTTCGATTCCCCACATGGTTACAATGTGTGAAGGCCATTTCCGGTGTCCCCAGCCATGATATTGCTGCCACAGGAAGCATAGTAGTCAAATTTTGTAAGAGCAAACCAATGGGTTACACGCAGAGCAACGATGCCCCCTGTGATGGTACGACGTTACATTCCCTCGCTTGTTTTAGAACGCAGACACCGGATCCTTATGTTAACTATCCGACAAGCAGGATGGAAGTTGTGGACATAATCTCCCTTGTATCTCGACGGGGACCAGCAGAGTGCGGATAGCTGGCTGATAAGCTGTCTGCCAGACCCAAGTGAACAGATTAAACAAATGAAGCCAACTGAAGTCTAGAGTGATGACACAAGTCAAGATCTTCAGTCCCGTGCTCCATTTGGATTTAATTATTAATTTTGTTGATGTATATCTTTTACAGATAACTTCATGTCCGGGATTACATTCTACTGCCTGTGGCTGACACAGTGGATCAAACGAAACTGTCAAACAGTCAAACAGCTGATCTTTGAAGCTACTCCACGTGAAGCTTAGCTCAACCACGAGTGTTTATTGTCCGGGAATGGAAATGACACAGTACATTTCTTGTACTTTGATCAATACGAAAGATTCCCTTGTTGTATTTCTGTATTGCTGTAATGTGAATGTATTTCCAGACATGGACTGCTTTACATCCTTGTTATTAACCTGCAAATGTTGATTTCGTTAGTCCTGATGTTCATATCTATGGAATCCTGGAAGGGACATTGTCGCGTTGTCGCCCTCTCTAATACAAGCAAAATGAAGCAAAATTAACCAAAACGCGACACGCGACATCGCGACAACGCGACATTTCGCCCTTTTGTCGCATTGTCGCGATGACGCGTGTAGCGTTTTGGTTTATTTTGCCTCACTTTACTTGTTTTTGAGAGGGCGACAATGCGACATAGCGACAATGTCCCTTCTCGGATTCCATAGATATCAGATGTTATATACACAGTTGTTACATAAGGTCAGTGTATGCAGTCAGCAGGCTGGTGTTGTTAGTAGTTATTTGGGTATGAGGCTGGCTGTATAATACCGACCATCAATATTATTTGGTCCTGTAGAATTAGATGAGTGAGTGGGTATGGTTTTACGCCGCTTTTAGCAATATTCCAGCAATATCATGGCGGGAGACACCAGAAATGTGCTTCACACATTGTACCCATGTGGGGAATCGAACTCGGGTCTTCAGCGTGACGAGCGCACGCTTTAACCGCTGGGCTATGCCACTGCCCTATTGTCAATACCAAAGGCAATATGTTATAGACTACCGATAATAAGATGACCTTAATGACAACAGCAGAACAAATATTTTGTAAACAATAATTTTATGACCATTAAGTCTTTTACACAAGATTGCAAGAAGTATCTGTGCCAGCGAAGTAGGAGTCTGTATCTTATCCGCAAATTGTATATTTCACAAACAAGTTGAAATCTCTATATACTTTTCGTTGTATTAAAAAACAGACACTCAAAACATTCAAGTCTCCCACCAGCTAAGCGCATTGGAATACATTCTCACAATGTAGTTTATACCGACAAATATATTTGAATAAAGTCACTAATACCTGGTATTATCACTATTTGACAGTGATCAGAAACACCTGCTTATGCTGTAGTCGGAATCGTACAAACTGAATATAGAACGTTACATTTACAGAAATGCCAATTCTTACTTTTTGTGCAATGGCGCAGAGAAAATACTCTTTACGTTGCAATATGACTAAAGTGTTTGAATTGTGCGCTGCAAACATTGATAAATAATGGTAGTGAAATCAATTTTATTGAGGCAAAGGAAAGGAAAGATAACAAGAATAAGAAAAAAGTGCATTCAAGATAGTATTACTGTTGGAACAACTATTTACACCTCCACTTTGCTTGTTTATCCCTTCATTCACTTACACAGCACAGCGGAAAATATTTAATCAAGCAGCGAAACAAACTTCAAAGAAACCCATTCAAAATTTTAATTAAATACATTAAACGCAAGCTCTTTCATGATTTGTATTACTGACACAACTGAGGTCAACTGAACGCGCTGTAATGTGCCTCAGGACATCTATTTGTTACCTCGAGAAGGAAATTCGATGACTTATGTAAGTGAAAATTCCTTTCCATCAGAGCATGTACCCTTTACAACTTGATTTTATCTGGTTGAGAGTAAGATAAATGTTTGCAATGCTTTTAGATGCAATTATAATAGACAGGGAATTGACAGATTATTTTAACAAAAAGCTAAGGTGAAATGTATCCCCTGTCCAGATGGCACTGAAAGCTGACATCAATATGGTAAACTGCCTTTTGTGGTGACATCCCCTGTAATATATCCCCGCTTCGCATAAGAGCAGTGATTGAACGAATAAAAGCGTTATGATTGCATCAAATCCGTAGATTAGGCTGGGCAATACTTCCACGAGCACGACATTTTTAATATCAAGCAGTAAGATAGCCTTTACCCATCTTGCATTTTGTTATGTGATAAAATATAGATCCTACGTTTGAATATGAGAGAGAATGTTTCATACTCCGATGCGTTTCTTGTCTGCAGATTAATCTGTTTATATCACCGGAAGGTATTGGGTGTAGATGTTCAGAAGAACCGTGCAGGAGATGAAGCATTGGAATCAGGAGATGAAGCAGCGGAACGCAATTTGGGTTTTCTTCACAAGATAGCGACTCAATCTCGACTTAGATTCCAGAGAATCTGTCTGCGGAAATGAAAGCGTGGGTTATCTTACATAAATGTCAATGAAACAGGGAACTCATAACACATACCGTAAACAAGTAGGATATAAGATGGTATCCTGGTATTTATTTCTTCAGCTACAGCTTCGTTGTGATTCACGTGTGGACGATGCTTTCTCGCCTTGTGTAGTGCATGCTCTTATCATATTTCTGTTTTACAGATTAAATATTAGTAGCCAGCAGAGAGGGTTCGGGAGATCCTGGCACAGTCAGGCTGGTAAGGCTCATCATCAGTTCAGGGCATTTGCACCCTCTACACGCAGCCCAGACAGCGAATGGGACTGCCTAGTCGAACAGACTCCACAACAGTCCTGCCTTCTGCATTACCTAGAGTGTCAGAAGGGCTGTGCTCCCGGTGGAAAACCCGAACACTCTCCTGATCTGTGCCAAGAGATCTGGAGTAACCAAACCAATGGCACCGATATATTTCTGTTATTACTGTGATTATTATAGTTTGCAGATGATTATTATCATTTTCCAGGATGCCCTCTATATATTCTGGTTCGTACCAAGGACGGACGTGTCTGAGTCATGAAAAGCATGACGAAGACGGTAATAGAAGATCGAGCCATGCCATGTCACTTACGATGCTGTGATTGTGGCAATGCTGGTGATCCGCAGACAAGGTGTTGGACAGGCTCATCAAATACATTGCATTATCTACATTTTTCTGTTTACCGTTTAAATCACGCATTGACGAGTAGGATGTGGCTGATCGTGAACTGAAAAAACCTTCTCTTTCACTTTTCAGGCCAACCGACCAAATGAAAGATGGACACACTGCAGGTAAAGTCGATGTGCTGGTCGTTCAGAGAGTCCTGCCTTGCCTTTATCGACCTGACATGAAATTTCGTTTTGTTAACACTTATTTCTGTACCGGTGAATGTAATTCAAAGAATGATAATTTCGCAAACCGAAACATAATTGCATATCAGATATTAATGTTCGTCGTTACTCCGTATTGGTGACGCTAGGTTTGTTATATTTCAACTTTTATGTCAAGGGTGTAACGCCACTACAAAATTACAAAAATATTGAATCGGTTATTTGATATATCCGTTCTTCTTTCTTAATGCATTCTAAATCTCATCAAAAGTCTATACAAAGGGATATATACAGTAATTACTTTTGAGTCCAGCAAATGTACAACGAAACCCCTGTCCTAAAGATTAACCATAATTCTAAATACAATCAGCTAAGGATTTTCTTATATTCCTAGAAACTATCTGAGACAAGATCAAGGGTTTGTTTCAAGTTTTGCAACATGAGAAAGAGCTACGTACAATAACATAAAAAACAATGGGATTTTAAACGGACTTCTTCACAACAAACTTGGTAAAGAGGTGATCACAAATACAGTTACATCTCCATTTTGAGAGATTGAGCACAACTTGTAAAATAAGAACACAAATGCCATCATACACTTACTGAGGATACACTAAGCTGGATGATACATTTTCCTGGAAGAATAGAGGTAAGACCTTTAGATACCTTTAGATAAGAGTTAGGCATACCCATATCATTCAGTTGTGCATCTGTCCTATCTGGTGTGCTTCATTGTGCATAAGAATCGGAATTTCTACCAAGGTAATTTGGCCAAAAAGTTAAAATAATCCTTAAGCATATCGAGGATCGGATATCGTTAACTGTCAAATAGTCAGATCCATTCCATTGATGTACCTGTCTGATGAGGAAATAAGAGAACCAAGGGAAACCGTCTCTATTTCAACTTCAGTTCAATGCATGCAGATTCAAAGTGAAAAACACGTTCTACAAAAAGGATGACATCAACTTTCCAATACTCAACTTTGCCTGGAAGTTGAGCAATATTACAACAGCTCCTGCCTTTGTGTTTACATTTCGCAAGCCTTTGAGGTATAATTGATCGTGCATGTTTTTATACGTCACATGGCTCTTACGCCAAAGATGTTGGAAAAAGGTTACGCATATTGATTTCCAAATTTGACACATCAGTCAAAATGGTGCCATTTGCTATGCTGATTAACATCATCCGTTCCTGTTTTTTGAAGACAGGATTTTCTTTTGTACTGTCAGTTTATATTTCATTTAACAATTTGACTTGCCACTGCGTGTGTTTGTGACCGTGACACAAGTGGGCCAGGATGCGCGATTTCCACTTACTATCGCGCACCTTGTCCCATTCGTTGCAAATAATAGAGACTGGACCGGACAATCCAGTGATTAATATCATGAGCATCATTCTTCGCAATTGGGATACGATGACACGTGGCAAAAAAAGTCAGCGCCTGACCACCCGATCCCATTAGTCACCTCTTACGACAAGCATGAGTTACTGAAGATCAATTCTAACCCGGATCTTCATGGGTATTTTCAGTATGGTAAGGTGCAATACATTCACATGATTATATATCCTGCATGCATTATTCGACTGAAATCTCTAGAAAAGTGTTACTTTTTAAATGTTTTCAGTCGAAATATTGGTGAATCGTCCGCGTTTTATAACATTTGAACAACATACCTATGACAAAACTATACATATAACTTTTTTTATATGATACTCGGTAAATGATGTAAGTGATTAACATAGCAATAGCGATATCAGGCTTATATCGACACTATCGATTTATCACATACAGTTTCCATAGTCCTTTTTATCCTAAAACTTAAACATACGGTAACACACTAATTGAAATAATCTACTGAACATATGGTTGCATTGTATAAAGTTAATAGACAATGGTTTCCATGTGAAAATGTATAGAGATGACACAACTTTATGGATGATCAACTTCTTTATTTTAACAATTTTTGAAAATTCATAGACAAACACGTATACAAACCTCAATGCCAAGGATATTTATATAGAACACAGTCGTAAATCACCAGCCTAACAAAACGTTGTGTTCCTCTCAACATAGAAGTTGACATCCATAAAAACTCTCTTCCTCAGCCTCACAATTTCAAAACAATTTTTTAAACAAATAACTCCCAGACAACAGCAATTAAACACATATGTTTCTTCAATCTCAAACCCGTGGGCTATTATGAGTTCTTTAGGACTGTATACGGATTTGGTTCTGACATCAAACAGTTATGACTACTCACTACATCGTAACCCTTGGTAATTACAGGAAAAGAACGAGGTAGATAATTCCCCGCATCACGGAATAGCTACTGAGTAGACGTGAAGGAGATGTGTTATGACAGGAAGAACATCTAAAGACGTGAAGTGTGCAATGCTACTAGCAGATAATAAGAAGGTCATGTTACTTGAGATGTACACTCACGTTTGAACTTCTTCATTTCTTTTGCATAACATATTTGAAGGCAAACACAAACACAAACGACAAGGAAAATGAGTTCTTTACCTGTTGCCCTACTTACATTGATAGAGAAGCGTTTCTATTACTAGTCGGTAGCAGCAGAAAGAAACCTTACAATTTTCTTGTACTTGTTTACATTTCATTCAATTTTTAATTCTTTAAAAAAATAATCACTACAAATTGTGTTTACGATCGAATGGATACACTGAATAAATATTTTGATATTTGTTTTCTTATATCTTATTGAATATATGCATGTTGGAAGCATTAAAAAAACTGAAACTTACAAAGCAATTAGGTCATTGATTTTAAATCTTTCCCTCAGGAATTGTTTTGTCTGTGGATGACTATTTGCTCTATGCTGTTTAATTTCTTGATCAAACATTTCGTTAGAAGAATATGTTTTTTAAGTGTTGACAGTCCAAGTTGCACATCAGCGCATATTTATATAATTACCTGATCATTATCGTGTTACGAATTTCAGATTAATCTGAACGCAAGTGATGCACAGGCTTGTCAACATCATATGGCATTATGTACGCAAAAGCGCGCTGATATTCGTTGAATAGATTCATGTAAACATGTTCGTTGCAATCTCGTGAGAACATTAAATCAGAGATTTTGTTACATATAATTTATTCATTTGCTTTCATTGTAATGTACAATGTTTCCTCATGCGTGTTGCTACACAATCACTTGCGACTATATTGATCCCAGATACCATGAGTGGAATATCATTCATGAACTGACACGGATATCTACAATGCAGATCTTCGTGAATGAAAAAGTGAATTACAAAGGAAAGGAAATTTAGCTGAGTCAGCAATATTTGTCTTCGTCAATAAAGCTGATAAACTTCGGCTGCTAGTTAACTGGTATCTATGTCTCTCTCTGAATATAAATATAAATATATATACCCTACTATATAATCTAATAGTTATTCCTCCAATTATATATAATGAAACGTATGATGTGTATGTATGTATTTATGATACTTTGAGAGAAGGAGAGAGAGAGAGAGAGAGAGAGAGAGAGAGAGAGAGAGAGAGAGAGAGAGAGAGAGAGAGAGAGAGAGAGAGAGAGAGAGAGTGTATGAGTGTGTGTGTAGAGGAGAGAGGGTAGTTCATATTTCCTATTATGTATGTACTGTCCCACAAATGCCTGTCACAGCTTTTCAATCTATTCAAGTAAACATGAGAGAGAGAGACGTAATATCCATCCATTCATCCATCCATACATACATACATACATCCATACATACATACATACGTACGTACGTACGTACATGCACATAATAAACTTCATTATCTATATGTGAAGCCCATTTCTGGTGTTCCCCGCCGTGTTGTTGCTGAAATATTGCTAAAAGCAGCGTAATACTAAACTCACTCACTCACTCATTATCTATAATTGGAGGAACTCAATGCATTTAAATGGTAATTATTTCGGCAGGTTACATGGCTAATTGGTGTGAAAAGAAAGCACATTTCAATGGTATTGTCAAACCTTAAAGATGTTGGATATAGTCTGCCTTACCTTTCCAAAGAGATGGCAACGAGGGTGAGAACGCTGGTGAAAACGAAGATGGGGAGAAGATAAGAAAGAACTGAACACAGCGTATCACTGGAGAAGACGTGCCACTCACACGGAGCTGTGTACTCCATCAACTTCAACGGCATGACAATCGACGACACCAACAAATCCGATATCGCTAGGTTAACGATGTAGTAGTTAGTCACAGTGTGCATGTATTTGTTACGTATAACCGTCCATATAACCAGAACGTTGCCGGTGACGGCGAGGAAAATAATCAAGCTGTATATCACTACTATAGTTAACGCCACTGACGTTATTTGGGTAAGGTCAAGGTGAGGCAGTACCTTAGCTGTGCACTGATCAACGTAGTCCGACTGAGGATTTGTTTCAGAGTCAAGGGAGATGTTATGTCCCGTCTCCCCTTCCGTACCAGTGGATAGTATGTAAGTTATATTCATGTCGCCAGGATGGCTTGGCAACGGAGGATTAAGGGTAATTCCTGCCATCTTGGTCTTTTGCAATGTCCTCGAAATAGGAAGTATTTTCCTCCAGGAAAGTATTTATGAATCAATTATTCACACGTAAACTTTTTCAAACTACTGAAATTAAACTGAACTCCATTAACATATGAGAAAAGAGTGTCTCATAAATGGCCTCAACACAAATATTTACGACCACGATATATTACCCTGTATCAGCTGAGTGATAAAGAGCTACTCCGATCTGTAATCCGATGAGAATTATGTATCACTTTTTCTTCTGTGGCTCTTCCGCATGAGGTATTAACATGATGCGATAGGTTAGTTCACAAACACGTTCATTTGGTATTCCATGTATGTGTAGACTTCACTGTGGTCGTCGACCTTCCTTTAAAGTTGTCTCAAGAAAGTCCGTATACTGTCTTTCAAGCGTCTCAGATGAACCTACAACAGAATCAGATGTGAATCAACTCGTATCGAACCAACGCTATCCTATGCTTGTTGCGAGAAGAATACACGAGGTAAGAATCGTCACTTGTCAATCACGCTAGCAACACGTCTTCTGATTGGTCGACCCTCGGTGTCTAATTACTCGGGATTCTGACATCGGTTGGCACTGCAAACCGCGTTCGTGTTGTGGAGATGAGACTTAGCAGCGATCGAAGCAAGCGCTCTCTCTCATAAAGCGATCAGCTGGACGTGCGGGTGATTTACCAAGCCTACTGGTCTCTTCACCTGAGCAGAGGCTCCACGCCTGGTGGGGTAATGTAAGCACCAGTTACAACCCTTTATAGTCTATAGTGTTTATTCAGCGGCGTTATGATGTACACGACTCGAGCAGTTAACTGTGCCTGAAGGAATCAACGTACCACGCCTGATGACTTACTTTATAAACGCTATATTCTGTAGGTTCATGAAGTTAACAGATGCAGGGAGAAATGAGGTTGTTCTGTCACTGCACATACCTCCGCGTTGATCTTTCGAAGTGTTGAGGCCACCTGCAGACCACCCGAGAAACCCATCCTTACTGTCATAGATATAACGCCGATGAAATTTTCTACTTCCGATACAAATACACAACGTCAGTGCCAAGGAATACCCAGTCTTGACTACCCTCAGACATATTTTTTGGTTAAGAGGGAAAATAGCTGTAAAAATTATATAAATACATCACTGAAATTCAGTGATGACACCAGGTGTTTGCGAAAAGGGTAAACATGACCTGACGTTCTTTATCAAATGGCTAAATTCCCGAAAATTTGCTGCAGGTGACAGTTCACGACTTCAAAGCATATTTAATTTGTGGCATTTCACTGCTGGAACAAATATATGCTCATAATATAGTCACAAATGTACAATAGACTCTGCTTTTAGCAGAGATTTCTCATCAATGTGGTAAGGGTTTTGTCGTTTTTATTTACATAAATCTGCTTGTGCGTGACAATATTTAATGAATAGCATACACCTGTACCTGATTCCATTTCCGATGAAACGTGTAAAGATAAACATCACCGATATTCTCTCTGAACACCTGCCGTTTCAGATACATATTTCCGCTTACATACATATATAAACGCTTTCATTTGTGAAGTTTCCGATCTTCAACCAGTGTGAAATTCTGGCGCATAATCGATAGCAATAAAAGGGCATGGATATCACCCTCTTTTCTGACTAAGCAGCACAACAGCTAAATGACTGCGGCATGTAAATGTTCCGGATTTCGGTAAGAAAACCAGTGGGTAAAAACGAGAGGTGATTGGGAACCGTTTTCATAAAAGCGACAAGACCCCTACCCTTTACACATTCATAAGAAGTATCTGCTAAAATCAGAGTCGATTGTACAGTTGTGACTGTATCATGAGTATATATTTGTTTCAGCAGTATTACAGCTGTACGATGTTGTTTGTAAACAAATCAAGGCCAGGCCCAGCTTCCCAGTGTGGGTGTGGAATACAGAGTGTTTGTGTGGTGATTTTGTGTGTGAGTATGGATGTGTGATGAATGTTGGTGAACAGTATTTGGTGTGTGTGTGAGGTATTAGTGTGGTGTATATTGTAGGTGTGTGAATTTGAAGTGCAGGGCGTGTGTGTGTGAACTGCATGTGTGTGTTTGGAGCGTAGTAATTACGTTAGGAATGTGGATGTGAAGCTTAGGTGTGGTGTTTAGTGACTGTCGTGTATGAGTAAACCAGTGTGTATGTGGTGTCAGCTGGTGTGCAGTATTGGGTTTGTGTGTGGTGTTTGTTGGTGTGGAGTATTTGGTGTGCGTTTGTTGTGTTGGTGTGGAGTATTTAGTGTGTGTTTGTGCTGGTGTGGAGTATTGGGTTTGTGTGTGGTGTTTGTTGGTGTGGAGTATTTGGTGTGTGTGTTGTGTTCGTGTGAAGTATTTAGAGTGTGTTTTGTGCTGGTGTGGAGTATTGGGTTTGTGTGTGGTGTTTTTTGTTGGTGTGGAGTATTTGGTGTGTGTTTTTTGTGTTGGTGTGGAGTATTTAGTATGTGCTGGTGAGGAGTATGGGGTTTTTGTGTGGTGATTGGTGGTGTGGAGTCTTTGGTGTGTGTTTTGTGTTGGTGTGGAGTATTTAGTGTGTGTTTTGTGCTGGTGTGGAGTATTGGGTTTGTGTGTGGTGTTTGTTGGTGTGGAGTATTTGGTGTGTGTGTGTGTCTGTTGTGTTGGTGTGGAGTATTTAGTGTGTGTTTTGTACTGGTGTGGAGTATTGGGTATGTGTGTGGTGTTTGTTGGTGTGGAATATTTGGTGTGTTAGCTTTGTGCTGGTGTGGCGTATTTGGTTTGTGTGTGGTGTTTGTTGCTGTGGAGTATTTGGTGTGTGTGTTTTGTGCTGGTGTGGAGCATGTGGTTTGTATGTGGTGTGTGTTGCTGTGGAGTATTTGGTGTGTGTTTTGAGCTGGTGTGGAGCATTGAGTTTGTATGTGGTGTGTGTTGCTGTGGAGTATTGGGTATATATATATGTATATATATATATATATGTGGTGTGTGTTGGTGTCGGGTATTTTGTATGTGTGTGTTGGTGTGGGGTATTTGATGTGTTTGTTTTGGTGTGTGTGTTGCGTTGATGTGGAGTATTGGGTTTGTGTGTGGTGTGTTGATGTGGAGTATTGGGTTTGGGTGTGGTGTGTGATTGTGTGGGGTATTGGTTTGTGTTTGTTGGTGTTGTGTATTTGATGTGTGTGTCTGGTGTGGCTGTTGTGTTAGTGTGGAGTATTGGGTTTGTGTGTGTTGTGTTGGTGTGGAGTATGTGGTGTGTGTTTTATGTTGGTGTGGAGCATTGGGTTTGTATGTGTTGTGTGTGTTGTTTAGGTGTGGAGTATTGGGATTGTTTGTGGTGTGTGTTGGTGTGGAGAATTTGGTTTGTGTGTTGTGTTGGTGTTGAGTATTGGGTATATATGTGGTGTGTTTTGGTGTCGGGTATTTGGTATATGTGTGTTGGCATGGGGTATTTGATGTGTGTGTCTGGTGTGTGTGTTGTGTTGATGTGGAGTATTGGGTTTGTGTGTTGTGTGTGTTGGTGTGGAGTATTTGCTGTGTGTGTTGGCGTGAGGTATTTGATGTGTGTGTCTGGTGTGTGTATTGTGCTAATGTGGAGTACTGGGTTTGTGTGTGGTATTTTTTGGTGTGGGGTTAGAATTGATCTTCAGCAACCCATGCTTGCCGTAAGAGGCGACTAGCGGGATCGGGTGATTAGGCTCCCTGACTTGGTTGACACATGTCATCGTATCCCAATTGCGTAGATCYATGTTCATGCAGTTGATCACTGGATTGTCTGGTCCAGACTCGATTTTTTAAAGACCGCCGCCATATAGCTGGAACATTTCCGAGTGCGGCGTAAAACAACAACCAACAAACCAACATGTGGATTTGGAATTTGGAGTATAGGTTGTGCGTAAGGTGCTTGTTATGAGTGAAGGAAGTTTGTTAGGGTATGTTTGTGTGACGTGTAAGGCGTGTGTGAGTGCTGTTGATATGTGAGAGACGTGTTTTTAAAATGAATGAGTGTAAGGGTAGTGTTGATGTGGATCACAGGATGTGTAAGAGATCTATTTGTGTGAAGTGTATGAGTGTAAGGGTAGTGTTGATGTGGAGCACAGGATGTGTAAGAGATCTGTTTGTGTGAAGTGTATGGAGTGTAAGGGTAGTGTTGATGT
>VKKT01001523.1:68001-78048 GCA_008038995.1 Haliotis laevigata | reverse complement strand
AATATTGCTAAAAGCGACGTAAAACTAAACTCAGTCAGTCAGTTTATATGTCAGCGACAAGGTCCATTGCAATAATCTTTGCTATTTGATCTCAACGGTTTTTGAGAAATGCATTGTCCAGTGCAAACTGTCTGGCAAGGGAAGTATAAACCAATGTTTGTTGTTGGCGAGAACTTCAACAAACGAGAAATGTTTATCCGCTGGAGATGTATTTCATGCGGGCATCTTAGTTGTGCCTCAAGTTTGCAGTGTTTTAGCCTAGCAACGTTTCCATAACTCTTGTTTGTTGTTGAACGTCCCAGACCAGACAATCCGGTGATCAACATCGATGTACGCAGCTGAGATACGATGACATGTGTCAACAATGCCAGCGAGCCTGACCACAAAAATCACTTTAAGCGCCTCTTACGACAACATGGGTTAGTGAAGACCAATTCCAACCCGGATCTTCACGAGTACATAACTCTTTCACATTCATGGTCAAATCCGCCAGTTTACATACATACGCAAATGAAATCAGTAGTGAAGCACGCCTCCACCTGGGGTGAAAATAGCTATTAGACAATGTGTTTGTTTTGTATTGTCTTGGAATCCGAATATTCTGTTGATTTGAGAGTAACATCTCGCGTTAAAATGAATCAAGTAACCAAAAAACATTAAACCATTTTTTTCAACGCTCGCTTAAATAGTTGCATGCAGGTATTGCATTATCTCCATGTTGACTTGGTTCTCAGTGTTAAACCGGTGCTTATCTTCGCTTTGTAACGCTCTATTGTGTGTAATTCCCAGTTCTTGACGTAAACAACCTAGCTTTACTTCTGGGATATTTCATCAGTGTTCGCAAGCCTTGACGGCGTGTAAAGATTGTGTAAGTCATTTGACGGCCTACAGCTCACAAAACCTTACCAACTCCGTGTAAAACACGCTTGGGATTGATCGAATATAGCGGAGATTCAGCTGCCAGGAGTCCATGGACTTCTGGTTCGGATGGGAGGCAAATTGCTAAGCAAACACTTCCTAGTAAAATGTATGCTATTTTCAGGAATTAACTGCGGTGTGGCGAGGCTGTGAAGCTCTGAGACATTGACTTGCGGTACCTCTGAGTTTTTAACATCGTTTTTATTTGTCCGTCATTACATAGATCACAATAGCATTGAAATTCACTGTCGGTATTCTGGATGGAACAATTTAACCCTTTGACATCCGCGCCAAACTGAGGAAGAATGTGGACATCTCGGCCAATCCCTTGTGTGTTTTAAAAACGGAAAATAAACTCGCTGCATCTTGGAAACTAATTCCTAATCTCCTCACTGTCACATATACGACTGTCCGGTGGTCGGGAAACCTAAGGAGATTATCTCCCCTGTGGAGCTCCCCTCTGTTACACAGGTCATCTGACATAGACGTTGCCCTGTGCGGTGGGCAAGACTTACAAAACAGCGAAGCGGTGTTCATCTGCAAGAGTGTGTCATTAGTAGAAGACGCGATGAGCTGGTCGACAGGGAATTGCTACACACGTCCGTCTGTGACAGTGAAATACTGATAACATTTGCATTGGACTGGGCCTAGCTGAACGTTCAGCGCTGTCTCGTGTTGTGGAATAGCTTCATATTCCTTTTGAAATTATTTCCACATTTCAAATCAATTATTACACCCCGGGGACCTACACTACTGCCTCTAAGGGCGGCGAATAATTAATGTAATATCCAAACCTTATTTTACTGGGTAAACATAATAACATGTATATGTCATGGATAAGTATGACGTTCTCATGGGAGGAAACATTTTACTACGGCCCGTTGTTTTTTTAGTTTAGATTTAACCGATCCTGTCCTAATATCATTAATGTATGTAGTATTTATAACAAACACTATAATCCTTTATTCGTGAAGGCCTTTAAGTGGTTCTGTTGCTACTTTCCTATCTCCAAACCAGAGTACAAAAAGCGGGATTAACTTTGTGTTTCGGGAATCATATGGAAGCTGTTAAGTATTTGGGTGGGTTTAGTTTTACGCGGCTTTTAGCAATATTCCAGCAATATCACGGCGGGGGACACCAGAAATGGGCTTCAGACACTGTACCCATGTGGGGAATCGAACCCGCGCCTCCAGTACTTTAGTAAGGGCAACATACAGAAGCACTCTTACTGGTATTACTGTGTTAACACAGGAACTCGCTATTAGTAAGTCAGAGAGTATGTGAGTGAGTTAAAATTTACGTCGCATCTTCACTTCTCCATTCAGTCCATTCTCAGTTTCTTAAAATACATATTTCTTCATTTCAGTATTATTTACAATTGGAAAATGTCACAACAGCAAATTTATAAACAGGCAATTTGTCATACACGTAGATTTAAAGTACGTAAAAATGTACCTCTTATACGTAACATAGTTTCACGAAAAGACTTGACCGAGGTTGGCAGATAACAAGAAAGGTGGCTAAAGGTGGGCGTGTGGGTTATCTCACAGCCCTGCAGTCCCCACCCCAAACCAAGATCCAGCAATGTTATGAGAATACTTGAATCGATGTCGCGATAGTCTATCTCATGTCCCTGAAGCATATTATTTCCCTTTCCCCAAAACCTTTTCCACAATGCAAAGGTTCTAAATGAAGCAAGTCTACATTACCCTAGACTAACGCTTAGTCTCTGAATATATATAATTTTGATAGTAACAAACAAACCAAAATAAATTGAAAAGGAGCCCCAGGGAGACCAGAGATTCAGACTGATTCAGATCGAACCTGGCGAAATCTAGACTTGCTTCATTTAGGGCTTATCATTCCAGAGAGGGCTTGGCAGCAGGGAAAATAATGCGGTTCAGGGACTACATTACTCCGAGCTCACTGGGGATACTTTTAAATTTAAATGGATTTGTTCCTTTCTATCAAAATCATATAAGCGTTAGTGAAACGCCTTCTACAAAATCAGGGCGCGTTTCACAAAGCAATCGTATCTCTTCTACTACTGAAACCTTTGTCCGCGTATTGGAGTAACGATCATCCTTTCCCTCAGATGCGTTGTGGAACCTGACTCTGACGTCATCGGATTCAAGAAACCTGACTCTGACGTCATCGCATTCTAGATCGCTGTAGCGTTTTAAGTTCGTAACCAAACCTTTAACTCCTAGATAACGTATGCCTGGCTCAATCACGTTGTTACAGGTATCCAGGAGAACAGTACAAAGTAATGAATGTTTGAAAGACAATGTCGATATTCATAATTCGTTCCCTCGACGCGCCTTACACCGTGGGATTTCAGGAACAGAATAGTTTTCATAGACTGGTAGTACAGAGAAATGTAAGCTTGTCGATTTATTCGGAGTCGGCTTTAGTCAGTTTGACCAATACCTGCATAGGTGGGCAATGTTTTTTCAGTTGTGAATTTCAAGATATCTTACTAAAGTAGTCGATACTAACATTATCACCCACTGGTTGTCTGAGCCAATTCGATTCCATGCACTAACCACTGACTCTGTTATTTAGTAATATATCTTGTGTTTAAACACTAATATTCATTAGTATTGGGGAAGCCAAGTGATTAAAGCGTTCGCTCGTCACGCCGAACACCCGGGCTCGATTCCCCATGCGGGTACAATATGGGAAGCCCATTTCTGGTGTCCCCTGCAATGATATTGTGATGGTGTAGAACTTCATTCCCTCACTCTTTCAAAAAGTACAAAATCGTAAGAAATATATTTGCACTCTGTATTGGTCATCTTGCAAGAGTATTATCATTCCTGTAAGTCTGCGGTTATGGCTTTAAATAGAGATAAAATATACATCCCAAAAGGTTTTGTCTTTGAAACACGAACATTCATTTCGACATTTATGATGATTGTGTATCTAGATATATACGATTTACTGGAAATCGTCAGAACAATAAACAGTAGTGGACAGGAATAGACGTCAAATTAAACATTCAGATATCACCAGCAATAAACATAGATGGTTCAATATCTCCAAGCTCACATACTGGATTCCAAAGCATCCGTCAGCTGGCGGTACGCACGTTATACCGATTACCAAACCTTCCCAACACACGTGCATGCACTTACACGTGTCTGTGCACGTGCGGAACAAGTTCCGGTCATTTGGGCAGCGTTGACCTCATCAATATGTTGGTGTCCGTAATGTTTGAAGCCGACGTGCGTCTGCTGCGTTCAACTCAAGTGATTGTCCAGACTGGCGCGTGCCTGTCGGTTGCTCTCATTAAAACGGCCTTGTCAATAACTTAATTAAATTTAGAAGTTATTGACTATCTCAAGGTACGCCGTCGTCTCATTCCAAGATGCTGCACACTTAAAACAGGCTCCCAAACTTGTCTGAGACACTACGCACTACTTTTAAAGTAGAGATTCAAAATCCAATTATAATTTCGACTGCGGGTCATGTATATACACATCAGTTACACAGATAAACGATACACTTTTTAAATGGTTAAATAACTACAATACAATATACACAGGTTGCGATACTTCTAGGTTTCGAGATAAACATAGACACGAAGCATTACAAGACAATAGCGATCTTGGCGTGGAAATTCTTCAAATCTTCAAGATATCAAGGAAAAAGACCTAGCCGTTATTAGACACCAAGATTCCTTGGCAATAATGGGGTTTGTAATGGTATCTTGGCAGGAATAATGTTAATACGCGGTGACATCACTTGAAGAAAGCGCGCATGATGGTACGTCTCGACTCCAGCGATGCTACCAGAGCGCCTAGACACGCCGGACTGTCTCCCAGATCAAACGAGGACGAGAATGTCAAAGGGGCTTCCGACAAGGCATGGAGATAAAGACCTGAGATAAGAGAGATTCTAATGACTTAATCACCAGGGCAGAAGTATCTGCAATGTATGTCTAGCATACACACAGGAAGAACATAAGTTTCAGACAACTTATTTGTAGACAATGAGCTAAAAAGGTCAAGCGGTATGAATCAACCATTGCGCTGCAGCGCTTGCCAGCACAAAGCTCTTTCAACTCTATCGTCAGGGTTATCTGAGAGTGGTGACAGTTAGAACAGTGTGTCTGAAGTGTGTGAGAGAGCTATCATCCTTGAGAAGATAAGGGATGATACAAATGATATTAATCCTACTCCATATATAACCTGACTATAACGAATCTTAGGTGCTGGTGATCCGGTTGCAAATACTCTTGTATTCATAGTCATTTCCTCGAATAAACTGTCTCCATGGTCTAGTGGACAAGGGTTGCTGGTTCGATCATCGGCGCTTCTAAAAGTGAGTGAGTGAGTGTGATTCTACCCCGCTTTAACAATATTCCAAATATCACGGCGGGGGACACCAGTAATAGGCTTCACGCATTGAATCGAACGTCTTCGGCGTGACGAGCGAACACTTTAGCCACTATTCTACTCCACTGCCGCCGATTCCAAAAGACGTTTAAAGATGGCATTGTTGTTTCCGTGCCTGCTTGTCGGTAGTCGAGGAAAATAACAAAATGGTCGACTTTATGTCAATGTCCTTTGTCTCAGAGGAGAATCCATGTAAACGTTTAGTATGGTATTTCATAGGCTAACTCGCACTATTTATCCCTCATTGAACAGCCACAGACCTTCAACACACGTGTACGTGCATGTAGAAAACTATACAAGCGCCGTATTCCTGGACGCGAGGGTAAACCCCATGTCTCCTATGTCACCACAGACACTGAAAACTGACCCTGTAGCTTAAAACAGAAGCTTTCGATTTTTTAGATAAGTGAGCCCACTCATCACATCACACATAGGATTTCATTTAAGGGTTTCTTTATCTATTAGTTGTTTAAAGCTGCACCAAGAAGGTTTCCAGCTCTGTGACGGCGGCCTGTAATTATTCGAGTCTGGACCAGACAGTCCAGTGATTGGCATCATGAACATCGATCTACGTAATTGGGATACGGTGCTATACGTTATCCAAGTCAGCGAGATTCACCACGAGGCCCCGTTAGTCGTCTCTTTACTAGAAGATAGTAAGACCAATTCTAACCCGGATCTTCACGGGTAACTTTCAAGGGAAACATTCCGACATTATATGAATATCTCAGAGAAGAACAATAAACAGTCTAGGCAATTAGAGGTGAATTCCTAAACGTTAAACATATATATTTACAGTAACGGAATTAACCGAAGCAGCTATAGGTGGCATTATCGCTCTGTCTTTGAGGATATTGATCACCAAATGCATCCCCAGGAACCGTTCCGTTATCACAGGAATCGTTCTGATATCAAAGGGTGTTATGTTGTGCAATAAATACCGTGGTTGCTAGCCTCGTGACGCCAACATCTTAAAGTGCATTATTAATAACACTTTGCACAAAATTTCTCTTGCACGAGGATGCAATTTGATTGGACGGCTATTTTTAGCGTCGTGTAATTCGAATCGTTCTAAAGTCATACAGAATGTCAACGACAAAGATTTTCCATTCTCCATTATCTGCTGAAATATATTGTTTATCGTATTGAAATTTTTTTTAAAAGAGATAGAAAAAGGTGTGACTGTACCACTCACGATCAGTGATGACGCCAGGGCTAGGGACAAACAGTGGTATAAACATTTATAGAGCGCTAGAACCCAGCAGAAGCTGCACAAAAGCGCATCAGTTCCAGGAAAAACACCTCAAGCAACAGTTACAGATTGAATGCTTCTCTGTATAAGTGAGTCTTTAGCTGGGCCTTGAAAGTGGAAAGCTGTTGTTCTGATCTCAGGTGATGAGGTAACCTGGGCCAGAGAACTGGACATGCTTTACCGAACGATCTACCCCCCAACGTCTTTGTCCTAGTCCGTGGCACATCAAGTAGATTCTGTTCAGCTGATCTTAACTGTTCTCTCCAACACTGTTTGCCAGGTTCCTCTGATTGTTTGTCATTCCTTAAGGTCTTCCTTGAGGTGGGTCCCGTATAAACTTGCACTAATACTTAAGGCACAAAATGTTAGTTTAAATCTTTCTATCTAGATTGATTATATAAAACAATTACGAAATAGACGACCAACGGTCTTACTGTCTACGTATCTAGCCTGGCCTATAACATGGATAGAAGTACTATACGAGCAGGGATTGTCATTCAATACAGCCTCGGAGTAAGGCTAGACGCCGGAAATCAACTGTTAATGGTTCACACACATAACACATATAGACATGTCAGGGGTACCGTTAGCCGACCAGTTGACATGCAAGGGACTCGTCGCCAATTGTCATTTTCAGTAACAAGGGAGAACTATGATGATGGGTATACACGTTTCAGAATTGGATCTATTCGGAGTTGCCATTCCAGATGCAGCATCGCCAATGTTCGAGACATGTACGTTTTCATCTCCTCCAACCAACTGCCCCTCCCCGAACACAAGAGCTTCCAACCGCAAGGGAGCAAAAAGCTTGAGATGCAGGGTTTCAGGGGCCACAGGAATCGGCTTGGTCAAGGAAGATGGAACCTTGTGTGGAGTTCAGAGGAGGCGCATAATTGCAAATTCTCTTCTCAGTAACGTCGCTGAAAACGATATATTCAGGCCAATTCGCGTGGTTGTAAATGGTCAAAATGTGCATGCTAAAGAAAATAACTACATAACTTGTATTGTTTCATTTACCGAAACAGGATTCGAGAAGCGGGTTATATTCTTATTTTTCATATGAACCTTTTTGGCGTGAAATTTATCAGTTTCGTTGTGAGAGCATGACTTAAGTAATAAATGCTTGAGACTTGGCAGGTATGCAACACACATACAACTCAAACTTTGTTTGCATTCATATATCACTGTGCTTGCTTTACACATCCAGTCCTACACACTCACACTACAAACCAAAACACTGCCTCTTTTTTCAGGTTAGAGCTTCGCCAGCTTTAAGCATCGAGCCCAAGTCGTGGATGATATATCTTGACATAGTGATTGCAGTTTGAGTGAAAACTTTGTGTCGGTTTGTTTTAAAAAAATGAAGGTTCTCTATTTAAACTAACTACCTAAGTGATGTAACAGAGTAACAGATGGGGGATTTGAGCATTCGGCGCCTCGGTCGATGTTGCAGCTCTTTAAACATGTAAAGACGTATTGATTGCCAACAGAAGTGAACATTTTAGTCGGACGTGGTGTGATACGTTTCATTCATTTGGCACGAATGTGACGAATGATAACGTAACAGCTCTACGCGTGTTCTTTGAGCTGAGCTTGATGAAGTGCTTCACTCTCGAAGTCGCCGTGCGTTTCAGCGGCTTTCATCAATCAACGTGTGTTCGAGGCTGGCGCAACGCAAGAAAAATATTTTACTGTCGCCTCAGAATGGTCGACTTAAATGTCTTAAGGCGAACGGAGTTGCCTCCCTTGACACTGGTCTCATGTCAACGATTTGTATTAATTCGAGATTCATGATATGGCAAATAAATTAACATTACAGCGTGCCTGGCTTCGAGTTTTTGAGACTGCCCTAGTGCCTATGAAAAAAAGCGCTGTTTTTGCGATAGATGCAACAAGTGACCGTCCTTTCTTCCAAATCGCAACCACATGCATGCAGATGATATACTCGCAAAATATGTACTTATTAAGAGACAAACCAGCAGAAATGTCAGTAAATGTCAGCCTCTGTGTGTGTGTGTGCCACTTCATTTTCACCCGTTTTCAATGGTCATTTAATACATTTTCAGGACAAGGGGGTGGGTGGGTGTGCACTCAGATCCTCTCCTCGTATTATTGAACCGGAGTAGAAATATCTCATTTAATACAGATGGCGTCATCGCACACACTGCCATGGCCATTCACCATTTCCCCACGTACTCTGTATCCCTGTAATATTGTATTTTGGCCGACATATACAGGAAACAAGTATAATCAGTGTTTATACATGTACTATAACTGACATTTTCAGTGATTATGTCTAATGCCTGTTTCAATCAGTGGTTATGTCTAATTACTGAAAATTTTAGTAATGAGACATAACCACTGAATGAAAATGCCAGCAATTAGACGTAACCACTGAGTGAAAATTTCAGTTATTAAACATAACCACTGAGTGAAAATTTCAGCAATTAGACATAACCACTGAGAGAGACAGGCATTAGACATAATCATGGAGTGAGACAGGCATTAGACATAACCACTGAGTGAGACAGGCATTAGACATAACCACTGAGTGAAAATTTCAGCAATTAGACATAACCACTGAGTGACACAGGCATTGGACATAACCACTGAGTGAGACAGGCATCAGACACAAGCACTGAGTGAGACAGGCATTAGACATAACCACTGAGTGAGACAGGCATCAGACATAACCACTGAGTGAGATAGGCATTAGACATAACCACTGAGTGAGACAGGCATCAGACATACCCACTGAGCGAGACAGGCATTAGACATAACCACTGAGTGAAGATTTCAGCAATTAGACATAACCACTGAGTGACACAGGCATTGGACATAACCACTGAGTGASACAGGCATCAGACACAAGCACTGAGTGAGACAGGCATTAGACATAACCACTGGGTGAGAGAGGCATCAGACATAACCACTAAGTGAGACAGGCATTAGTCATAACCACTGAGTGAGACAGGCATTAGACATAATCACTGAGTGAAACAGGCATTAGTCATAATCACTGAGTGAGACAGGCATTAGACATAACCACTGAGTGAGACAGGCATTAGACATAACCACTGAGTGAGACAGGCATTAGACATAATCACCTATTAAACTTGTTGCAACATATACACTGAAAGCGGTTACACAACCAAACCAGATAATGGGAGTACTGAACACTGTCATTAGAAAACATGTTAGACGCTCCTGCTTGGATGTCTTGTTGGTGTCATTGGATGTCTTGTTGGTGTCATGGGATGTCTTGCTGGTGTCACTGGATGTATTGTTGTTGTCATTGGATGTCCTGCTGGTGTCACTGGATGTATTGTTGGTGTCATTGGATGTCCTACTGGTGTCACTGGATGTATTGTTGGTGTCACTGGATGTCTTGTTTGTGTCACTGGATGTCTTGTTGGTGTCACTGAATGTCTTGTTGGTGTCATTGGATGTCCTGCTGGTGTCACTGGATGTATTGTT